>JAMPIV010012226.1:0-84710 GCA_024509875.1 Oreohelix idahoensis | reverse complement strand
GGTGATATTTTAAAAAATTTTGCTTTGACTGCATATGAAAAGGCAGAGGCAAAAGAAGAAAGAGAAAGAAATGAGAAAAGAGAAAGAGAAGAAATAGAAAAGAAATGAGAAAAGAGAAAGAGAAGAAAGGGAATTTACTATGGCACAAGAAAAAGCAAATAAGAAAGAGAGAATTCGTATAGCAGAAATCGCTGCGGAACGAGAGAAAATGGAACATGAAAAGGCAATTCGTTTAGCGGAAATTGCTGCCGAGGAGGCAAAATTTGAAAGGGAGAAAGCTTTTGAGGTTGAAAAACTTCGTTTTCAACAACATCATGGTTCCCATGATTCAGATAGTAATGGTTCATCGAAGAAGGCAATCACAACCCCTAACTTTAATTTAAGACTACCACCTTTTTCTCCTCCTCACGACGATATAAGTTTTTATTTATTAAGATTTCAGGAAAGAGTCTCTTGCTTAAATATTGATAAAGATTCGTGGTCTGGTGTTTTTTCGGGTCTCCTCACAGGTGATGCAGTTGGGGTCTATCTGGGTATAGACCAAGATAAAAGACATGATTTTCAGGTCGTAAAGGCAGCATTTTATACGCAGATATGGTCTGGATCAGGAAGGCTATAGACAAAAGTTTCGATCCATGTTACCGGTAGAGGGTAAAAATTTTGAGGATTTTGTTTCCTCCATAAAACTATGTCTCCAAAGATGGGTTGAACAGGCTTCTATCCCTAAAACGTTTGAAGGATTATGTGATCTCTTATTAAGAGATAAAATTGTTTCGTCGGTAAACCAGGATATTGTATCATTCTTACAAGAACGTAATCCGACTAGTATCGATGAAATGGAAAAATTAGGTCAACAATTTTCCGTTGCTCATCCAAACTTGTCATTGAGCAGAGTAAAAGTCTTGGACTCATCTACTGCGTGTGCTGCGACGCACGGGAGATCGCGCACTCGTAACTTGGATAGACGATATAATCATAGAGAAAATAATCACACATCCTATAGGGGTAAATATAATTTTTACCATAATCGCTCACCTTCACGAGGTAGAGACAGGCATAATTTCAACAATTATAACAATAACCAATGGTATCGAAATAACCAGTATTCACACAACAAATATTCGGACAATCATAATTTGTCACCGCGGGGTGGCCATTATAACAGGGACAACAATGGACATTCTCATTCAGACAATTTTTCAGATCGCAGAAGATCTCACTTCGTTAGAAGTCATAATAGAGCACGCTCACAAGCCAATGCTTGTCAGACGGTAGATAGAAATGTCAGTAATGACATCCATCCAACCAATAATCACGCCAATGCGTGTAACGTTGATTTAAAAAATTCTAATAATTGTACAGAATGTAAGATGTTATTTCAACCTGGAGCTACACCACGGCTTAAATGTGGACATGGCTTACCAGTGTTGTCATCTTATGACGGTGTCGGTACTCTCACTTTACATAATGGGTTTTTGTTTAACACGCCAATTAAAATTTTAAGGGACACGGGTTCCACAACGGTCGGGATAAGAAGGTCGTTAATCCCTCCATCTTGTTTCACTGGAACGTCAGTGAAATGCATAACTTTCGGAGGCACGGTAGAGATATATCCCATGGCCGACGTAACAATAACCACGCCATTCTTTACTGGGAAAGTTCGTGTATGTGTTCTCAACCAGCCTTGCTGTGACTTGATTTTGGGAAACATAAAGGGTATAAAAGAATGTTCTACTGATGAAATTTCTGCATGGGAAACAGAATATCTTTCTTTATCCAATGCTGTGACTACTAGAGCACAGCTGGTTGCAGAAGCAAATGAACTTAATGATAGCAATAATATCCCACACGTGACAACAAGTCATTACATAGATAAAAATGCATTCATTAACCAACAAAAAGATGACTCTTCTTTGGGACGTTTATTCACTTTAGCTACGGCTAAAACTATTACACATACAAATAATGCCAGACATTGGTATCAATTTCATGACAATATTTTGATACGTTGTTTTGACAATTATTCTTCGGTACTCAGACAAATAGTAGTACCTACGTCATTTCGATCACTAGTTTTATCTAATGCACATGATGTTCCTTTTGCGGGTCATATGGGGATTGCCCGCACAGCTTATAGATTGATGGCACATTTTTTTTGGCCAGGGGTTCATAAGGACGTCGCAACGTTTTGTAAATCATGCACTGTTTGTCAGGGAGTTGCTCATAAGGGTGCGCATCAGTTTGCACCCCTACAGACCACAGATATCTCTGTGCGTCCTTTTTATAAGATGGCTGTCGACATAATCGGGCCTCTTCCGGTGTTATCATCCAGAGGATTCCGCTTCATCTTAACTTGTATCGATCTATGCACCAGATGGCCTGAAGCCATACCTGTTAAGTCCATAACAACAATGTCGGTGACTGATGCATTATTATCGATATTTTCACGTATCGGATTTCCTGAAGAGCTTCTGTCGGATCATGGCACGCAATTCACTTCAGATATGTTCTCGGAAATTTGTGATGTGCTTCACATCCGTCATACATTGAGTGCCAGATTAAATCCGCAATCAAACGGAGTTGTAGAACGCTGGAATTCTACTTTAAAGCAGATGTTGGGCAAAGTAACAACAATGTTTCCCCCATGATTGGGACCGGTTGATACCAGCGGTTCTCTTTGCGTATAGAGAAGTTCCTAATCGTCAAACTGGATTCTCACCATTTCAATTAGTTTTCGGGGCTAATCCAAGAGGACCAATGTCTATCTTACATGATTTGGTGATAACAAACGATGATAATACGGTTACGAAATCTAGTCACCAATATGTCACAGATCTACGTCAATGCATTGTGGACGCATGTGAGATTGCGACTGAAGCATCAGAATTAGCAAAATATAAGACTCGGTCGCGTATTAATCGTGATAGGAGATTAACATCATTATCGATTAACGATGAAGTTTTTGTTCTCTTGCCACTTAAAGGTGATCATTTGTTGGTTACGTGGCAAGGTCCTTTTAAAGTTGTGGGTAAGAAAACCGACGTGGATTACATCATCGACATTAGGGGTAAAAGAAAAACATTCCACACTAACATGTTACAACCTTACATTTCTAGACCTCTTCCACTCAAACATATTTGTGAATCTATCACAAATCAATCTCCGCATCTGGCATCTATTGCTTTAGTTGATGAAGAAGCAACTAGTTTCGCGGATGTACCGCTTGATTTTCCTGTGGTACCTATCCAAGCCTCTGAAACTTGGAAGGATGTAATCATTTGTAACGATTTACCTTCAGATCAGAAGAATCAGATTCTCAATCTATTGAAATCTTTTGAAGATGTGTTGTCTGATCTACCTGGACGAACTAACATTATTTCTCACGAAATAAAATTATCGGATCCCACTCCGATTAAGTTACGACCGTATGCAATTCCTTTGCATATCAGAGAGCAGGTTGATAGTGAGGTCGACAATATGTTGAAAATGGGGATAATCTCTCCATCAGATTCTCCATTTTGTTTTCCGATGGTAGCAGTACGGAAGAAAGACAAATCCATTCGTATATGCATTGATTTCCGTCGACTAAATAAAGTCACGATATCAGATTCTGAACCAATGCCTTTGCTGGAAGACTTGCTACCTCGTTTAGCTTCCGCTACGTTCTTTAGCAAATTCGATTTATCAAAAGGGTATTGGCAGATCCCTTTGACCGAAGAATGTAAACCATTGACGGCATTTGCAACATCGAAGGGTTTGTTCCAATACAATGTCATGTGTTTTGGGCTCAAAAATGCGCCTGCAACTTTTGTACGGATGATGCGTCGAGTATTTGGGAGCCGTTATGACCTAATATCTTATATAGATGACATTTGCATGTTTCATGACACATGGGAAGAACATGTAGATGGGATACAATCTTTACTCCAGACACTAAGAATACACAATCTCACAGCCCGTCCATCCAAAATAGAAATTGGATTCAAGGAAATTTCATTTCTAGGACACAAAATTGGCAGACATGTAATACAACCTGATGAATCTAATTTAAAACGCATACTTGATCTTACAATCCCAACTACAAAGAAGCAAGTACGGAGTCTATTAGGATTGGTGAATTTTTACCACAAGTTTATTCCAAGGTTCTCGTCTTTGACTGCTGTCTTATCTGATCTAACTAAAAGAGGTATGCCTAACAAAGTAGTTTGGACAGAACAATGTAACCAGGCATTACAAAACATTAAGACTCATTTTTCACAGTATCCGATATTAAGACTGCCAGATTTAAAAAGATCATTTATTGTTGTAACAGATGCTTCGCTCCACGCAATAGGCGGGTGTTTGGGACAAAGTTTTGATGGCAAGTTTCATCCGATCTACTACTTGAGTAGGAAACTATCGGAAGCCGAATCTAAATACTCTATTTTCGACAGAGAACTGTTGGGTATAGTATGGACTTTGAATAAACTTCAAAAGTATGTGGTAGGTACGCATTTTACTATAATGACAGATCAGAGATCATTAACGTATCTGCAAACCTGTAAATCACCAAGTGCAAGACTTACGAGATTTGCATTACAGTTGCAAGCGTATGACTTTGATATCGTCCATATAGAAGGACATAATAATGTAATCGCGGACACTCTATCAAGAGTAATACATTGAACTATGTAACTGTCCTGGGTACAAGAAGTGACAACAAACATTGTTTATGTTCATAATCAATTGATGGATAGATTATATAGCGATATTTTCGTAGCATTAATATGTTGCTCACAAGTTGTTGCCACATATTTTAACTGCATTTCACTCATCGTGATATCATTTCACTCATTACTTGAATTTGATTTTCCTTTTTATCATTATAGTTAAGTATAGTTAATGATGACCTGGAAACCTGCAGTTTCCAGTAGCGCGCAGGGGTGGGGGGGGGGGGGGTAATATGTGGTGTCTGCCCATGCACACCACATGTTAGATTTATTGAGTTTGAGTTAGTGCTGATAAATGCGGCACTATTTGGGATATTTATTGAAAATGAGGCGCACCGGAAAATGACGTCAGAGTTTGTGTTGATATGTGTATGGCCAAGGTGAAGTAAAACCTTGCACTTTGTGACAGCTGTGGTTTTTGGCTGTGTTTTCTTTTTAAGTTCCAGTATGGACCTACTACGAAGTGTGTACCTTCTGACAGGAGAGGGTTTGTACAAGAGCATGAATACTCTTGAATTAAAAGTAATATGTACGGAGAAAATTAATAAATAAGGATTAATCATGAATAACGAGTATGCATGCTACAAAGAATTTCAGTTATTAAAAGATGTCGAATTCGTTTTAAAAAGAAGACTGTTTTAGTTCCTCATTGGTCAGGTAGAGAACCTGTATGCGTGTTGTGATAGAGGGAACAAAACTATGAAAAGTGAGAGATTTTACCCGGGATGTAACGGGATAACGAGCAGTACTATGAGCGACCGCTGGAGCAATCAAATATATATTAACTGTGGACAGGGGTAGCAATTTACCTATAATAATAATAAACGAACACAAAATATATTCGAACGGCGCCCCACCACATCAAGATAAACTGATGTCCTCTTGCAGACTTGATCTTAAATGGACCAATAATGTCTATGGCCATTTTTTGAAACGGCCGAATAGGAATGTCTGCTGCCTGAATGGGTGCAGCATGCCGTGGACCTTTGGATTTAACTTCCTGACATACTTTACAAGATCGACAATAAATCCGTATGTCCTTGTTTACCAATGGCCAAAAGAAAGCCGCAAGGACTCTTGACTTAGTACGGGAAAAACCCATGTGTCCAGCACACTGAGAGTCGTGAGCGTGCTGCAAAATTTTAACTCTCAAATTCTTGGGAACCAGGATTTGAGAATGACTTGACGTAATGGAGTCTTGAACCATACGTACAAGTACGCCATTCTTCTTTGTAATCCACGATTTACGACTTGTGTCTTTATTCGGATCACCTTTAGTTGCAAGAATGAAGAATTTCTTCAGAGTGGGATCATCTTCTTGCTGTTTTATAAACGAGTCACGAGAAATTACCAAGGGATCATCTTGGTTATGCACTTCATTATCTTCAGTAGATGAAGTTTGAGGCATATTAAGAGCCTGAGCTCTAGTGACTACAGCGTTAGCAATCTGCATGTTTTGCCTTTCCCACGCGGAAATTTGTTGCGGAGTGCATTCTTTGACTCCATGAATGCGACCGATGATGAGGTCAGCGATCGGATTCGGAAGAAGACATGCGTGTACATCTCCTGTAAAGAAAGGAGTAGCAATCCTAATGATAGCAGTAGAGTATTTCTCTAATGTGCCGCCAAATGTTACACATTTGACTACTTGTCCAGTGGCACGGGAAGGATCTACGAGTGACTGCCTAACACCAATTGTGGTGCATCCAGAATCAAATAGCACGGAGACTGGATTGTTATTTACTAAACCCTTATGTAAGACAAGAGAACCTCTTCCATCATGCGCGACTGATGCAGGAAGAGCAGGAAGAGGATGGCCGCAGCTTAAAGTAGACACTGTGGTTGGCTCAAATAATGTTTTGCATTGGGGGCACTGAGATGCTCTCCCAAAATCAAAAGCGGAACATGCCATATTATTAGCGTCATTATTGTCTTTACTCTGTTTATAGGCTTCATGGGACTCTTGTTGTGCAGAGTTTGCCTGAAAATGTGGTTTATGTCTTCTGTTTTGAGATCTACCTCGGTTATTATTACCTCTGTAGTTATTGTTACCTCTATTGTAACCCCTATTTGGGTTTGAGTCATAGTTCTCTTGGTTACCATTATCATATTCATTATAATGAGTATCTCTGTAATTGCGATCTTGTTGACTCCAAGACGGATACCTCGGATAGTTTCTATAATTACTTCCTCTATGGAAATTGCTATAATTGTGACCACCCCTGTGTCGAGAGCTATCAGCTCGTCTCCAGTTCTTTGAAGAAGAACCCTGAAATGATTGGTTACCTTGGTTTTGATAACTATTATGGTTACCTTTTTTATCAAATCTGTTTTGAGGTCCCTGAAATATGTGTGAATAATTGGGATTGTATGGTGTTGCTGAAGCAACTGGCATACTCTCCTTAATCTTAGTGTTGCCAAAAGTCACGTCGGGGTGTGCAGTGACATATTGGGAACAATATTCTTCCATTTCCTTTAGAGATTTGGGTTTACGCTCATGTATAAATTCAAGGAATGGTTTGTTAACACATGACATAATCTTATCTCTGAGCAACAAATCCATAAGTCCTTCATATGTTTTTTTCTGTTTTGGAAAGCTCAATCCAACGATCAACTGTGAGACGTGCCTTTGCAATGAATTCTGAGAATTCTACACCTGTCTCAGGCACCATCGTCTTAAACAAAAGGCGATAGCCTTCCTCACTTAGCTGGTATTTTTTATCAAAGCCGCCCTAATGACATCATAATTATCCTTATCTGCTTCTCCTACAAGGCATAATCTAGTCAGAGATTCACCTTTCAAGTTTTCTGCTAATTGATTAGCGTATTGTGATTTATCCACATTATGTGTACGACAAGAACGTTCAAATCTATCCAGCCAGAATGTAATATCGTCACTGGACTGATTGAACGGTGGAACCTTAACCTTGTAAGTAGAAGGTTTACCATTACCACTAGATGCCTGATTAACATTACTCATACTTGTCAATCTCAATTTCTCTAACTCAAATTCATGTTTTCTTATTGCTTTTTTCTCTTCCGCTTCTAATCTTCTTTGTTCAGCTTCCCTGTCTAATCTTTTTTGTTCAGCAGCAGCTTCTCTTTCTAATTTTTTTTGTTCAGCTTCAAATCTCCTTTCCTCCACCTGCATCTGCAATTTCTTTTGTTCAGCAGCAGCATCAGCTTCTTTTTCTAATCTTTTCTCTTCAGCCAGAGCTTTTATCTCTTCTGCAGCAGCTTTTTTTTCTTCTATTTGAAGTTTTCTCTCCTCTGCAGCAGCTTTTCTTTCCTCTGCAGCAGCAGCTAATGTCTTGTCATATTGAGCAACTGCCCATTCTTCTAATTGTTGACCAGTCTTATCAAGGGCTTTCCCTTGTATAATGAAGTATTCTAATGTAGACATGATGTCTAACAATAATACTAATCACTTGAAACAATAATAATACCACAAGTTCTTAATGACTTGATTAATCAGCACACTATCCCAATATCTGTGCGTCACAAGCCTTAATAAGGTCTTGTATAACAGTAATAATAATCAAGTACTGGTTTATACCATAATCCAAGTGCAGTGCACAAGCAATAGTGTCTTATGAAATATACCTATATAAAACATATGTCAACCAACAGAATACATAAAGTACAAATAAGACTGACAATACGAAAACGTTTGCAGAAATCAAATAAATCAAATAGGGAAATCAATGAAAGTAATCACTGAATCTGCAAAGGAATAACAACACAAATGACGTCACAGTATATGAATATAAATTGTGTATACAACTAAATAAAAGGAAAGGGGAGACCTACAAATACAAAGAAATCGAACAAAACTAAAGAACAGAAAAATGTTACAACAACAATGATGGGTACAAGTCGTAACAGCTAACACAAATAGCAACTAGTTGTTGCAAGCAAATTTCCAATTAAGGAAATTGCACCTAAAGAAAACGCCCACAACGGACCCTCTATCACGTGGGATATTCTGTTGTGGGACACCGCCCAACCTAAACACAACCCACTGACATATAAACTAATATATTATACAAACAAATAACATGTAAACATAATATATAAATTATGTGTATGATAGTATGTGTTGCAAACTAGGCTCAGTTTTACAGTAATGGCAAAGTTATTCTTATGCAAATAAACAAACTGCCACTTTATTGAATTACAAATTCTGGCCTTAAATATTAAAGTTCATATATAGAAAACAAGAAGATCCATCGATGAAAATAGGACTTCTTAGTTCAATAATACTGTCTTCCTGTTAATATTGACAAGAATTGATCCAACTGTTCTGTGAAACTCTGTAATGTCTAATGTAAAAATGTCAACAACGCTGACCTAGTTACTGCATTCACTTGATAGGTCACGTGACAAAGTGTTGACAAAGAGCAAACTAATACTGCAAGTGTGTCGTATCAGCCACAGGAAACGGTCTGGTATCGGTAGTCTGTTGACTTCTTAACTTCTGCGAGGTCAAACCCAGAAAGCTGGTCCACCAGTTGATAAACCTCTTTTTTTCATCAGTTGATAAGCCTCCTTTTTTTTTATTAATGATGTCCACCAGTGTTAATATAAGCTCACTAGAACATCACCAGAGTTAAATGCTGTGTTGTTGTGTTGCTCGTGGTTTGAGTATGGAATGTCAACTCGACCTACGCAGTGGTGTGTAGACATAGATTGAGAGTATAATATGCGAATGATAAGAAGAGTTCGTGGTGTTGACAAATGGTCTTTTTCTTACACTCATGTATGGCTGGAAGTCATCGACACCAACGACTGTGTACCTTTGCTACAGTTTAATTGGACGTACACACTCGACAGCACGGATAGAGACAAATCACAGGTTGGCATAATACATCATGGTACAGTGGATAAATGGTCTTGCAATGATACATGGGCACTCATGTAGAATAATAGCATAATGGACTGTCAGTAGACAAGCACTCAGTATTGCCCATATATATATATATATCATCTGAGTTTACTGACAAAGCACGTCAGATTATAAAATATATTCAAGATGGCTTCTAGACCTAACCTCGTCTAGCGAAGATTCCTTTAAATAATGATCAGCACATATTTTTTCATATAATCATATTGAACCGCTAGTAATGGGTTCTCATGTGTAGCAGTGATCTCTGGACTCATCAAGCGATAATACGGGGCATCCCTTTCTCTTCCTGATAGTCCTTAAATATGTGAATACAAGATGGCTTCTCTCGTGAGCTGTAACTCACGTTTGGATACAACTAGGAATCTGTATCAAAGTTAATCATACATTAAATGTTCTCATTACTTTGTAGATTCTATCATGAGACAATTGACTTCACTTTACAATATGGTGCTGCTATGAATGAATGTCATCTTCATATAGTTAAATCTTCCCTTATTGAAAAACGATGGCCTCGTAAGAGTTCATAAGAAGTGCGTTTGTTTTACCTTGGTATCAGAAATATGATTCTGCCATTCCTTGGCAATAAGAATAAACACTGGGGTAAAGCATACAGGATAGGTCTAAACGTCTATCACTTTCCCCAACAATCTTGAGATCACTTTTCCCGGCGACAAGCCGATACAGAAAAACACAGCCCCATCATCAGGGCGAAGCCAAATCACTCCTCTCTAGCGACACATCCGCCGAACAGCCCTTTGACCTTTCTAGCGACCAAAAGACCATATAGTTCGACTTAGACATGCAAAGATATTCAGATATAAGACAGACTCGTCCTAACCAGACAAACAATACACATAAATTCAGGCCATAGATACACTGAAGCAAGAACAATCTATTCCTACCCAAACAAAGAATAAATCGCAGTAAAACTGGATTCATCCGCGGAGTTCGATCGAAAGTGCCGACACTCCTTTCAAGGGAAGTAACTCAATAATGACTTTTCCTTAAGCACTAAAAAGTATCTATTTTGTTTACAAAATATTTGCGAACATAACAAGCATACCAATGTATTATATTGTAAGATATCAAAGACTGCACGTAACAGTCTTACCACACCTCCCGGGGAAAAAAAATGGAACTTTTTTTTTTTTGAAATACATCTAGGAGCAACGTACCATAGGCTCACAACGCATGAATAATGCGCAGATGAAAATATCAGGAATAAATATAACGCCTAATATGAGGCTAAGTCGACTTATGGAGCGACTGGTGAGAATGTATCTCATAAACTGAGAGAAATTATTTCTCTACAAGTAAATTTTTCCAGGAAGGTGTCATCAAAGTATAATACAATTCTGGCAATTACACAATGCCTAAAAATTTCATACCATAATTTCGTATTAGATATCCTAAATTTATGATTTATGAAGAAAAAATCATCAAAGCACAGCGGTGAATAAACATCAATGAACCGCTAAGTAGTGATACAATCATTATATTATTAAATTACAAATGTGTATCTATCTTGATATAGAAAGGAACTATTATAAACTAGACAATGTGGGCATCTTGACAGAATGTCTGCCATCACATTATCTGATCCACGAATAGCTCGAACAGAGAAATGAAAAGGTTGAAGAGCAATTGCATATCGAGTAGACCTCGAGCTCTTCAAATTCTTACTCTGTATAGCAGTAAGAGCTTTTTGTCGGTTTCTACTATGAAATGTGCGCCTAGAAGGAATCTCTGTAGTTTGAGGATCGACCAAACCATAGCTAATAGCTCACGGTCTAAAACCGAATAATTCCTTTCTGCCGCATTAAGTTTTCTGGAAATATACATTACAGGATGCAGAGTTCCAGCGTACTCTTGCATTAGTGCCGCTCCAATCCCAGTGGATGAAGCATCACTACGAAGAACAAATGTCTTATCTTTAGTAGGTAACACTAAAATAGGTGGTGTTGAAAACAATGTTTTAATCTTATCCAAAGAGCATTGGCATTCCTGAGACCAGTGGACCATATTAGGCGAACCTTTCTTTAAAAGTGTAGAAACAGGTGACATGATAGAGGATAGATTCTGAATGAATCTGCCATAAAATTGAATAAGACCTAACAGACTTCTCACCTGTTTTTTAGTCTTAGGGATAGAGATGTTAAGTATCTTACTAGTATTATGGTCCTCTGTCTTTAGGAAACCATGACCAACTCGGTGGCCTAGGAAAGAAATTTCGCTAAAACCAATATAGGCTTTAGAGGGTTTCGCTGTCAGGTTGTGCTCGCGCAAAGTAGACAGCAATTCATCTAACCCTGAATAGTGATCTTTCCAAGTATCGCTGAAAAGACAGATGTCGTCTAGATATGCAATGACATCTGACCGATAAGATAGGATTCGGCGCATCATGCGTACGAATGTAGCTGGTGCGTTCATAAGACCGAAAGGCATACAATTCCATTGGAACAAACCTCTAGGTGTTGAAAAAGCCGTGAGAGGTTTGGCGCGTTCAGATAAAGGAACTTGCCAATATCCTTTAGACAAATCAAGTTTAGTGAAAAAATGAGATTTGGAGAGTCGAGTAAGTAGCTCTTCCAGTAAAGGCATAGGTTCGGCATCGAACTTCGTTACTTGATTCAATTTGCGATAGTCAACGCAAAGACGTATGTTATTGTCTTTTTTCCGAACAATAACCATCGGCGAAGAGTATGCAGAGGTGGATGGTTCGATTATTTTGAAATCTATCATCTCATCCAACTCTTTCTCGACCTGTGCTTGAAAATGTATAGGGATAGGATAAGATCTAACCCTAATAGGAGTATGGTCAGTTAGAACAATGTCATGTTCAATTACATGAGTTTGTCCAGGGATGTCAGTGAGTACATCCTGAAATGTTTGCAACATAGTTGAAACTTGTCGCTTTTCTCCTAGAGACAAATCAGGAGAGACAGTAACGTTCTTCCATGATTCACTAGAATGAAGTGGGATCATTGGAAGAGGAAGATTTACATCTGAAAAACTCGTTTCCTCATCCTGTATCACGGACAGTGATGAGTAATGACCATGTTGTACTGGAGAATCGTCCGTTGCTTGGAAAATGGGTTGTAAATAATCCGGACGTTCATGGAATTCAGTAAGCATATTGATGTGGAAGGTTTTATGCTTCCCATCAATATCGACAATATAGTCGACATCGGAAATTTTCGATATTATATCGTACGGACCTTTCCAAGAAATAAGTAGTCTGTTTTCCCTACAAGGTAGTAATACAAATGCTTTGTCACCAGGACAAAGTTGTCGTAAGCATCTCTTCTTATTGGCAAATTGCCTTGCCTTCTGTTTCGCAAATTCAGAAGAAGAAGTTGCTAATTTGCATGCTTCGATAATCTTTTGTCTCAACGCGGTGACATATTTGTAGGATGACTTTGTGTCATCGTCAATATTGTCAGCTGTTATGAGATCATGAAGCAACGACATAGGGCCGCGCGGACGCGCGCCAAAGACGAGTTCAAAGGGAGAAAATCCTGTATGTTCATTGGGGACCTCTCTGTAAGCGAAGAGGGCCGCAGGTAAAACTCTGTCCCAGTCTTGAGGATGATCCTCAGTTATCTTCCCTAGTAAGTTTTTAAGTGTTCTATTAAGGCGTTCGACCATCCCATTAGACATTGGATGATAGATACTACTTAAAGATCTATCTACCTGCAGAGTAGACATTACTTGAGACATGGTATCTGATATTAGTTGGGTGCCATGGTCTGACAATATCTCTCCGGGGAACCCCAGACGAGAAAATATAAGCCAAAGAGCATCTGCAATATCAGCAGTAGTAATGCTCTTCAGAGGAATAGCCTCTGGCCAACGTGTGCACATATCAACACACGTCAAGTGTGGTGTCTGCCCATGCACACCACATGTTAGATTTATTGAGTTTGAGTTAGTGCTGATAAATGCGGCACTATTTGGGATATTTATTGAAAATGAGGCGCACCGGAAAATGACGTCAGAGTTTGTGTTGATATGTGTATGGCCAAGGTGAAGTAAAACCTTGCACTTTGTGACAGCTGTGGTTTTTGGCTGTGTTTTCTTTTTAAGTTCCAGTATGGACCTACTACGAAGTGTGTACCTTCTGACAGGAGAGGGTTTGTACAAGAGCATGAATACTCTTGAATTAAAAGTAATATGTACGGAGAAAATTAATAAATAAGGATTAATCATGAATAACGAGTATGCATGCTACAAAGAATTTCAGTTATTAAAAGATGTCGAATTCGTTTTAAAAAGAAGACTGTTTTAGTTCCTCATTGGTCAGGTAGAGAACCTGTATGCGTGTTGTGATAGAGGGAACAAAACTATGAAAAGTGAGAGATTTTACCCGGGATGTAACGGGATAACGAGCAGTACTATGAGCGACCGCTGGAGCAATCAAATATATATTAACTGTGGACAGGGGTAGCAATTTACCTATAATAATAATAAACGAACACAAAATATATTCGAACGGCGCCCCACCACAGATATGGGGGGCTGTCGTCCGTTGGATTTGAAAGACCATATAGTTCGACTTAGACATGCAAAGATATTCAGATATAAGACAGACTCGTCCTAACCAGACAAACAATACACATAAATTCAGGCCATAGATACACTGAAGCAAGAACAATCTATTCCTACCCAAACAAAGAATAAATCGCAGTAAAACTGGATTCATCCGCAGAGTTCGATCGAAAGTGCCGACACTCCTTTCAAGGGAAGTAACTCAATAATGACTTTTCCTTAAGCACTAAAAAATATCTATTTTGTTTACAAAATATTTGCGAACATAACAAGCATACCAAAGTATTATATTGTAAGATATCAAAGACTGCACGTAACAATGACATTCTACTGTTTTATGTCTAAAATCCAGACATTAGTCTGACAGTACAGCAGGACAGGTGGCGGTTCTAAACATACAAAATAAAAAAACAAATACACGACTATCCTAGAAAATACATATTTTGAACGCAGCCACTTAGCTCCCTTAAATTTGTATATTTGGGTTCCTTAGGACTTGCTGACAAATAATATGTTAAGTGTTACGCAAATAGTCTAGGAATTAACAAATTATAGCCAAAAGAAATAATGAGGGTGTCAGACAACACCAAAATCAGAATCGCTCAGTGGCAGATTTTGAAACCACCATTGTACGGGAAATAGGTCCCCATGTTAAATCCTATTTGATTGGAGCGCAGTAAATGTAAGGCGAAACACGATTAGTCGGACTACCAATACTAATTTTTTTGTTGTTAGGGGAAACAGTAGTAGAGGTACTTTTTTGAAAAGCTGTGTAAACATGGCACGATTGGTTAGACCCGCCAATATAGTCAATTAGAAGCATCAGTTCAGCACCACATTTTCAAATAAACTTTCTAAAGCATCAGTGCGTTGAGATTCAGCTTGTATTTTTCTAAATAAAAGCCTGAGACAGCGGCAGGTCGGATTTTGTGCCATATTCATTGCCAGTCAACGTAATTGTGTATTATTTCCATGAATTGTGGTAAGCTTGAAATATTTGATATCTTTTTAATGAAAATTGTATGTAAATTGATAATTTATGTCTGTATATGTGTGTGGTTCAGTAGCGAACATGAGGCAAAGCATAGATATTGCTCCAACCTGAACAGAACGTGTCTGAGAAAAGTAAAATTGCATGGAATTGCCAAACAGTACACTGACACCTATCTTATTGACTAGAAGGAACTAATGCTGGAATTGCAGAGGCGTGGTAACCATTAGGGAGGAGTATACTGGTGTAAATTGTTTCAGATGAAGATAGCAGTCGGCCTACAGCTCTGAACTCAGTGTTTGTTATGTATTGTGTTCAGTCTGGAAATAGATTATAAATTAGTTCTGAAATAGGAGGTACAACCTTCTTGTTTCAGGGACCGTGGTCCTAAAGTTATTGAGCAGCACCTGGTCTGAGCTTTGCTGAATCTAGAGGCTGACAGCATACTCCTGGGTCCAGATAGCGACCAGTGAGGTGTCTCCAGAACACAGGGAAGCTATCGAGCAGAGGAGTCTTTTCATGCCGCCATCACGAAAGATAAGCTTCTGTGGCCAGAGGAGCTCAACATTATGTGTCCCCCTTCAAAAATTGACATTATAGTAAAACAGAGGGACAATACCTTGTTTAAATTGATAGGAACTGGGAACTTTTCCCCATAGTATTTCCAAGATAAACAAACACTTGAAGTCATGATGACAAATAACAACATAGCTTGAAAAACAAAACCAGTATTACCTCATAGTACTACTACACAACTGACACACATAGGATAATACTATTACAATATGTCACTACAAGGTTCATATTTATAAATTATGTACATATAAATTGTGATTACATTTGATTGTGATTCCTGGTTCACTGTGTAGTTGAATCAGGATATATATTAGTGAAAGTAATTAATACATATATATTTGAAACTTTACCAGTGACTCATTTAAGATAGTCTTATAGAGTGTTAAATGTGTGTGAGTGTCACAGTGTTGTCAAGTGTGGTGGAATAAATTAAATTGTTTATCTGTCTGTTGTTGTTGTGACTTACACTTCATCAATTACATAACCCTAGACATTCAACGTAGCCATCACAATATTCCAGAATAATTCTGACTGAGGTATAAATGTGGTAGCAAGTAAGGTTATCTGTAAAACACTACACCTATTAGATACAGATACCTTCACAGCTGATCTCAGTCAGTACACTAAGTCCCCTATAAGTATTTATATCATCCCACTTTACCACAATCTGAAAAAATCACATTGTCCCATGACAAATTTTGGTGTTCGTGGCACCAGTTCAAGCGCATCTGTTTGTGAGTCTCTGTGAGCAATGGTGACGAAATTACCCGCTTTTTTGTGTAATTCATCCTGTGTAGCTCCCGGTTGACAGTAGCATTAGATACCTCTGGGCTTCCCAACTCGATCATGCGCTGACGTATGTTTTCTACACTCTTCATTGGCCCAGCCCGAACGATTTGGGCGAAAAGCCGATGGTCCTTTTTGTCCAAAATTATTGGCCTCCCACTACCTTCTTTTCGCTCGATTCCATTATTATTATTATTATTATTATTATTCCTTTGACCGCCGACCGACTAAGCAGTCTTCGGCCAGAACACCTTGCGGCGTCATTAGGGCAACAAGAAATCGTCCGTTGTTCCTTCACACCTAAAGGCGTATATTGGTACAACAGACTTTTAATTGTTGTTTCTGTGATCAATGTGACAAGCAAGCGGTAGATCAATCCGCTGTGCCCCGAACTTGCCCTCATGTGTACTCTACTCCTGGCGCTATAAAACCATTTCGCCATGCCTCCCAGACGCCCGTCCAGCCATAATCCATTCGGGACCGAAGGTCCTCGAAAAAGGGCAGTCTGGCACAGGCACAGTTCCCACTCACTGCCTCTACTGCGCTGGGAGGACCCGGCGACCGGGACCACACACAGCCTTGAGAGGACAAAGATCGCCTTAATTACCTGCTTTTAATTTACTCACAACTCTGTATACAGTCCGCTCAGGAATGTTCAAGGTTTTAGAAATGTTGGAACATGTTTGATTTCCTTCATTCCAAAGCTGTGAAATTAACATACACTTTGACTTTGTATCCATTTTCTGCCACTAGCATTAGAAATTGTCGTCTGCTCTATTATCAAGGGACTTTACGCTATTTTTTTTTACTTTTGGTAGTGTTTGCTCACTTCAGTGGAGAGCATATTTGGGGCAGAACATGCATATTTAATCAGATTTCAGCTTATTTAGCTGAGCAATATGACTGCCATTTTTTGTGCAAAGTACTGTGTGTATATATATATATATATATATATATATATATATATATATATATATATATATATATATATATATATATATATATATATATATATATATATATATATATATATATATATATATATATATATATATACCGACCGTGAGGCTAAGAAACCCATGACCTTTAAAAAATTTTAAAACTCGGCCGAAAATGACCCGATTATTATGAAATTTGATACAAATGGTGAGAAAATGTTTATCTACATTTTGCTTATTTCAGTTGTTGCTCAAAATGTCCGCCGCCAGCTGCAACACATGCGCAAATTCGGGTGCGCTCCTTTCTCACTGACGCGTCAATTTTGTTCTGTTCTAGCTCATCCCATGCCTTCTTTATCCGCTCTCTTAGCTCATCCACGTTGCCAATTTTCTTTCGGTAGATATTCTCTTGCAAAACGCCCCAAATCCCATAGTCCACGCGGTTAAGATCTGGACTATTTGGTGGCCAAAAATTCGGTTCGATGAATTCAGGTGTCTCCTGAGTGAGCAGCGCAAATGTATCCCTAGCACGATGAGCAGTCGCGCCGTCTTGCTGGAAGATGAAGAATTCTGACATTTCCCTCATGTCAGGAAGAAGGCACTTCATCAACAGTTCGTTGCGGTAGTAATAGCCATCTATCTTGATACCAGGTTGAACAAAATGAATTCCAGTGATGTGACACCAACAGAAACCATTACTGATTTGCTGAACGTTGGCTTTGCTCGCAGCAACCGTTTAGCAGATATGTTTCTTTTTCTGGTGACAACCGGTGCATACACCCGATCGTTCTGACTATTGGTAGGCCGAGCAACAGTAAAAACGTTTTCATCCGTGAAAAATATGAAACTCACTTTATGCTCTGGGAAGCGACGCAAAAGATGTTGGCACCGGGAAAGCCGTGACTCTTTGTTGCGTTCAGTCAACTCTGTCGCCCGATGTTTCTTCAAACATTTTAACTTAAGTTCCTTTTTTTGATGATTCTGCCAACGCATCTTTGAGAAGCGCCTATCTGACGAGCAATTTGACGTTGGGAAAGATGTGTTTTCAGACGTCGTTCTTGACTTTGCACAAGCTCGTTAACAGCATTGATGTTGTCATCGGTGAGCGCAGTGCGTGATAGTCAGTGCTTTTACGACGTTCTTCTTCTTCCTCGTTCGTCCTAAGGACGATGGTTGCGTTGTGTCTGTTTACAGCGAACCTGCGATATCTGCGCCTTTCGGCCAATACATCCGACTTCAGCACGGCATTTTTTGGGACTGGGTTTGCCTTCCGTCTTCGATCCCTACTCTCTCAGCCAGACTGCAGTGATGCAGCCTGTTTCTAGGACCACCACTTGGAGGTGGAGTAGGGTCTTGGTCAGCTCTGGTTCGCTGACCCTGACGCAAGCAGTCAAGCTATGGGTCGCTGACTGCATTCTCTGTTGCTGCGTCTTTGGGTCCCTTTTACGACGTTCAACAGTGCCGGTTTGGTCTATCTTTTGCAAAAGATATGTCAGTCCGCCTAAAGTCCATCCTTTGTTTGGAAACTCCTTGAGAAGTCGTTTCGCGCCATAATTTTTATTTTGTCGAAGAAATTTGATTGCCGTTTTTTCTTCTTCAGAGAACGACATTTTGCAGCAGAGGAATTACAGTTGTATGCAGCGCCACCTGCAAGGCGTAAAATTCGTTGCAGGTGGCATCACCGTGCAGACGAACCACATGACGTCACAGTAAGAATTTAAAGACAGCCGCCCCAATAGTGACATGCACCACAGAGGAGCAGCGTTCTGTTATTCGTTTTTTGAACAGCGAAGGGGTGAAACCTATAGAAATTCATCGGCGAATGAAGGTCCATGTCACTAGTGGGGCGGCCATCTTTAAACTCCTACTGTGACGTCATGTGGTTCGTCTTCTTTGTGGCATCACGGATTGGTTAATACAATAGAATACAATAAAAGTGCAGGACACTCTTGACGTCTTTAGCAACAATACTGCCAACTAACATGACAATGGCACGGTGTTTCGAATTTCTATCTATATATATATATATATATATATATATATATATATATATATATATATATATATATATATATATATATATATATATATATATATATATATATATATATATATATATATATATATATATATATATATATATATATATATAAAGTGAGTTTCATATTTTTCATGGATGAAAAACTTTATATATATATATATATCCCATACTAATCTCCTGTCACATTTGGGACATGAAATGATGAGAGAGATTGATGTGGATTTGTAAAAGGTTTGTGATCCTTACAGAGCTAAAAGGTGATAAATGAAATAAAACTGAAGATCATTACAAACAATTCTCACAAATTTCTTTCAGAAGCAGGGAACTTGAACTATTTTTAACCTGCCGAGATTTTAATATATTTTTTATCCCGCGTCTTTTTACATTTTTTTTTTAAATATTGTACGCGAATCAGCATAAACCTGCTTATGTTGTGGGAGGCGGGAAAGTTATCACTTGTGAAAATGAATTCCGAAGCAAATAGCACTTCAAACACGTAATAACCGAGATCCAGGGCGGCTGGGCACTTGCTTCTAGAGATAGAGAATGACCAGGTTCGAAACTAGCTTGTGACAAATTTCAGTGTACCAGATGTAAAAATGGGTGTCTGGCTCTGCTGTTTGAAAAAAAAAGAAAATTCGAAGGCAGCGAGGAAAGGGAAGGTTGTCCCCACCTCGTAAAAGCTAGAACCTAGTACATGTGTGTGTGTGCGTGTATGTGTGTATGTATATAGAGAAGTCTCTGACATGTAACTTCTCTACGGCAGTTATCTGATATGGGACTACCAACTTCAAAATCGAAGCGACCAGAAACAGAGATTGATAAATTGATAACAGATATATCTTAAAGAAATATAACATGACAGCACCAAATCGCTGCATGTGTACTGGACTAATACAAGCAAGCAAACAACCCAAGTTGCCGTGCATCAAGACATCATCTTTAGATAATAGAACAAGTCTCGTGTTGTCTTGTCTTGTCTTTGATCCACCATGACTGAGTGTTCACTCTTTGTGATTTTGGTGCCATAATGTGAAACTGCGGTTCTGATTAGTTGTTCAGGTCTGCTATATAGTGTATTTTCAATGGTTAGGCTCTTTGTAGACGGAGTTGTCTCATTTCTTGCAGTACTGAGCAAAGCAAAAGGTGATGTTCCACATAGTCATTTTGGAGTGTTTGAGTCAACTCTGTTGCTATGATAGTTAAGAAGGCAGTGCCCAGTTCGTAATATGAAAATTTGAGTTTGACGTTTACGTCCATGATGACTTATACCATCTTTCTTAGATAGTGCTGGTAGATGCTTGCAGAGGCGTCTTCCTGTTTTAGCCTTTGCCCATGTGTTTGGCTGGTCCTCTTTACAGCTGTTTTTAAGTACTTGTTTTCCTGTGGTGATGTTGTGACTGGGCTGGTCAGTTAATAGAACAAGTAAAGGAACATTAAACGCCATAGTGGCTTAGAGAGAGCAGTGATGGAGGGTATGGTACCTGGAAGGCGAGGCAGGGGCCGACCAAGACGACGGTGGACACAGGACATTGAAGACACCTTGAACATGACATTAGAGGAGGCAGGAGGGCTGGCTAGAGATCGAGAGTCTTTCAGGCGAGCTGTGATGAGAGCGACATTCTGCAAAGGACATGCTACATGATGATGATGAAAGGAACATACGTTATAGACGTCCACTTTTATTGTTGTTATAGATGTAACAAATTTGGCCGTTACTAAAGCTGAGTTTACAACAAGCGCCTCTCTGAACTAGTTGTTTCAAGAAACGTCATGATTAAATTGTCGTTCAGAATTTGACGCCCCTCCCTTTAAAATACAAAATTCAATCTATATTCGCAGCTCAGTGTTTCCCTTACTTTAATTAAGTTATTTCCACATTTTTTTTTGCAATATTTTTAGTTACTATACAAAATTGACTGGGTCAAACATAATCAAGTAAAATTATCACGAAAGTGAGCTGCATGCAAAGTTAGTTTTAGCTCTCTAATATCAGATTTTGAGAATTACAGATTTGTAACGCGACAAATATATACGCCGCATATAGAACCTGAATAAAATTGGTTAAAAGAAGAAAGATAATAGAAATGTCGAACTTATAGGGAAAAGAAGCCTGTAAAAGCTGACAGAGACAAGATTATTTGGGGCTCGTTGATGATCTCAAGAGAGAAAACTTCCCGCTAGAGAATCTAATGGATGACCCGCATTAGGAGATTACTTTGGACATATGCCACATTACATACTTGACATCCATTGAGTGACGCATCACAGGGGAAACATTTTATTAAATTTTATGTTTATCTTTTAGGCAGTCATGTGCTTAAGCTTAAGGAAGGCTAAGAAAAAAATTGTTTAATACGGATATCAAGATCGGCATATTTGTGTTCAAATTTTATTTCTGCCTGTTGATTCTTAAAAATTATGACCCGACGCGATGACAGAGACAGGTTTAGAATATATAAAACAGGTCAAAACAGCTTATAACTGCCGGATTGGAGTGATGTGTTAGAGACTTCCCTTGTACTAGGTGTCAGCTTTTATGAGGTGGAGCGATCAGTTCCCTTCCTCACTAACTTTGTCTTTCCTAAATAAAGAGCAGAACCATATTCTCATTAGTAAGAATCCAATTTATTTGACCTCACTCCCCAGTGTGGAGTTTTTAAAAGTCTCATTTCTCATTTTGATATTTTGGAAAAGCTTGAAGCCCTTATCAAAGATTGTATGAAGCCTTATCAAAGATTGTATGAAGCCTTATCAAAGATTGTATGAAGCCTTATCAAAGATTGTATGAGAAAAGATCAACGCTCAATAAAAATTACATGTACATTTACTTTTTAGTATCTGACAATGGTTTGGTTTTTTTGGTTTTTAAGGAATATCTTCATTGCACACGGACAACTCCATAAGTGCTCAGATCTCCTCCATTAGATCACACAAAGAGAATCTCAGCACAGTGCACGAATTCCGTAGCACCGGCGAGAATCCCAATGTATGTATATAGGAATAACACATTCTATAAATATTTTTGTGGTGGGAAGGTTTCTAATTTTTAAATTTTGCCAGGGCAGTGAACTTATGCTCACTCTTTACGATTTCCAACTGCCGTGGGTTTTTTAACGTGCGCAGCTTGCACGCGGGACCTCCTATTTTTCGCCCTTATCCGAGGTTAGGCATCCGATCTCACTACCCAGGAGACCGGGGGGGGGGGAAGAGATAACATCATTAGAACCAATCGGTCTTAAAAAAAATTTCCATAATTTATATTTCCTCAACTGGGAATCGAACCCAGTTCCTCTTGAGTTCGAGACGGACGCCATACCTCTTAGCCACTCCGACCCCCTGAAAATGATCTTGTGTGTGGATTAGGATAAAGGTTATTGTGTCGAAGACATGTGCTCCATAGGGATCTAAGACGGGCTGTTTGTTATACAAGTGTTAGTTCAAGTTAGATGATAATTGTATTCAAATTATTTGTGTAGTACTTAAGGTTTTGGCGAGTGTGAGAATAATTTTAATAATTTGTTAGTTCAACAGAAAGATATCAGGAACAACCCAAAGAAAAATTACTAAGTGAAATTCTGTAGAATCTTCTTCCAACTATCATCGATAAAACTTTTAATCAGCTGGAGTTGAAAAACTTTCTAAGGAAGGCGACCAATCAGTAGACACCAGAGATTAACGCAAACTGAACAAACCAAAAATATATGGATCTACATTCAGCTAGTTGTCCTTTTAAGGGCTAACCATCTTCAAGGCACATAGAAAACTAGCGAGAACATGAGGAAAAAAACAACAACAACACATTTGCAAAAAGAGACACAGAAATTGATTGAAGAAGCCATAATGTTAGGAAAAAGCAAACGACATGACGAATTCAGACAGCCAGGTAGCGGTCCTCTTTAGGACCATCCCTATTCAGGACTATCATCAGTCTAGCATAAAAAATTAATAAACTTCACAGTATTCACCAATTAAAACTGAAATGGTCCCCCTCGGGTCAAGTTGAACAAGTTATTAAAGCGCTGTTAAGAAGTACACGGAAAAATAAACAAAAGAAGAATAATTCGGAGTCAAATGTTGTGAGTTTGTTTGGGGTTAACTTGTGAAAATGGTGAGCACTGCTTGAAGAACAATACGGTAGTCTCTAATATTTGAGGTAAACTGTGGTTTGAAGTTGAGCTTGCAAGGATGTTTCAGGTCGTGATGGTTTATGCCGCGTCAGGAGATTCTGCTAATGGAAATTGTTAAAGGTTCTGTGGCTTAGTGTTTAAGTTTGTTACAGTGCCTTGAATGAGTGAACGTTTAACTATTTTGATATTAGAATGCCAGTGTATTTTATGAATGATTACAGTGATATGGGTCAGCGGCCAGAATCATGCATCTCATGTAACGTTTGAGATGACGTATTCTACATATTTAGAATTACAAGACAGTCCTTGTTCTGGGACCCCCAGGGCAAGAGAGGCAGAGGTAGACCAAGAAGCACATGGAGAAGAGAGCTGGAAACAGAGGTGAAAATGATGAGGAGAACGTGAAAAGAACTTGAGATGATGGCACGTGACAGGAGGACTTGGCATGTGTTTGTTGAAGGCCTATGCTACTTGGGGAGTGGAGGGTTATGAATGAATTCTACAAATGTTAAAGTAGAAATCACTGTTGTGGAGTCGGAAAAAAGTTTAATCGATTCTGACTCCAGTAATTTAATATGTACGAGAAGAGGTTTAAAGACAAGAATCTGACATCATGGGTCGGAGTCGGGGGGTTTAAAATCGACTGCAACTCTGTCTCCTCATAAAACTAGCGACTCCACGACTGCGACTCATGATTCTAGCTCCGACTGTACAACCCTGGTGAGAACCGTACGCGTTTATAACAAAATATAATATACTTGAGTGTGAAATTAGTCATTGAATTGTTTTTGCCATCTGGTCTGTATGTGTCCATCTGTTCGACAGTGAGATATGTCGACAGCGAGAGTAAAACGAGTCTGATTATTCAAATCCTTATACACCTGTTACATTTACCAACTCCCATGACAGCATCTTTACTTCTAACTTTTATTGACAAAGATTCATTAAAATTTATTGATATTAACAGTTGTACACATTTAATTGGAGCTTATGTGCGAACAGGGGGACATTTATTTGTTAACCACAGAATAAATAATTATTCTTTTTTATTGCTGTGAAGTATATATAATCTGCATTCTGGTTGGCAAAACGAGATTATGTCCAGAATAATTAATTTCCAGCATCGAAATGCAACTTAGAATATAATGTACTTAGGTTGGTTGATTCGCGACGTTCTTTTGTATACACTACAGACTAGATTAGAACTTGTGTTCGTTATGTGCGACAGACGTTTCTGAATATTGCTTCATTATTATATTCATGTCCACAGTTATTGGGTATAATAACTAAATTGTCCTTCTTACATTACAGGTTTCTCTTCGTGCTGGTGTGTCTTACTCTGGGAGTTCTTTCTTCGATCACGGAGCTGGAGAATGTTATCACACAGTATGCAGTTTATCTGGTATGTTATGTTAATATTTTATGTTGTTGTAGCATGTGAGATGCTGTAGGTGGCGCCCTGGTTACATTTTATGACTACTACTGCCGTTACTATTGTTATTTGTAGCAGTAGTGGTAGTAGTAGTGGAATATAGATGGTGGTACACGTTAGCAGTTTGAGCTTTGACAACATACTTTAGGATCAATAGTAGTGGTAGCGGTGATAGGAGTAGTAGTGGTGATAGTAATAGTAGCAGTTGTTGTTGTTGTACTAGGAGTAATAGCGGAAACAGTAGCAGCAACACTACCAACAGTAGTATCCATTAATAGTTTGAGATGGAAAGAAGTAGCAACGGTTGCTGGAGTTAATTCTTATGTTATTCCATTCCTTCTTTATCCCTGTTATATATGCCTTGAGTATACTTCTCAATGTATTTTTCTGTCTCATTCTGCTATTTTTAATATGCTGGAGATTTCAGAACAATGATAGCCATGTGAAGATCTAAGCTGATTAGTTCAGTCTGTGACCTATCCCAACGTCTATTCGTCACTTCTTGTGCCACTGGCGTTTGTCTAATCCTTTCCTATTTTTTCAAATTGAAAATTCTGCCTCATTATTTCTGTCCTTCTATTCTGCGTATTCACTCACTTATGGAAGTCTGAAATTTTCTAGATGTCTTCTTTGTTTTTCTTCATTTTTCAGAGCCTTACAGTAAAACTTCTTTGACGTCAAGGTTGAATTTTTTTTTTAAATATATATTTTGGACTTGATTTTAGTTTGATTTCCACAAATTTCTAGATGCAATGAAAGCTCCTCTTGCTTTTTAACTCTTAATTTTATATTACTGCCAGACATTTCCATACTAGTTTCGTTGCATTTTTGTATAAGTCAGTCACATTTCCTTTGACTGCAACTTCATCTGCTTTTTTTGCCATTTCAAAGACGTAATTTCTTTTGTTCGTATTTTTTGGTCTGATACTTCTTTGTTTACTTCTATGAAATTACAAGTGTTAGCTCCCGGGCGTCTTGTTTTTTACTTTTGTTTAAATCTACTTTCTTATATTTCCTTTTTGGCCCCTTAGTTTCCAGGGTCTCTGAAAAGATAAAAGAAAGAATAGTATTTCTGCACCTTCAAGCGTGTCGTACAAGGCAACTAATAGAGGTTGTGCATGGAGCTGACATCATCACCGGGTAAAACAAATACCCTAAGAAACAACCACTGCAAGAGCAAGTGAATGCTGGGTACAGGCTTTCGGCAAGAAGACTAGCTACAGTGGTCGTCCCAAGAAGCGCAAAGGAAGATGATGATGAGAATATTTTCTTTTTTCTATCTCGCTTATCGTTTTTGTTGTTGTCCGTGCTATATGCCTGCTACAATGTTGCCCAATGTCACCATTTCTTATTCTGTTTCTCCTGGTAACATTCATTCCTGTTCTCAAGCGCCTCATCTCGCACGATGTGATTTTCCTCTCCCGTGCCTTGGAAAGACACCATATTTAACACTGACAAAGCCCATACAAGGTACTGCTTTGTTAGAGGGGCGACCAGTTCATGTGTTTGTTGCCTTTCCCTTCCCTAACTCAATAGCAGAGCCATGTACCCATTTACAGCTAGGTAGGCTGGACCATGACGCTTCGAAGTTTCTAACCAGGAACTATGAACTTTGCCGCGTGAAGCGATAATCTTTTCTATCTCTATCTTTGAACGTCTGTCGGTTTGTCCCCTTCATAAACAGGGGACGCAATGTTTTTTGGTTTGGAAAGCTAGACATTAATAGTATTGTTTCCCTTAACATAAATTTTGGGCTCTATATATCAATGGATTTCCCTTTTTTTTTTTTAAATGATTCAACAAGATCAGGTGTTGCAGTTTTTTTGGGTTCGTCTACTTTTAGAGTTTTCATTATCGCACACAGCATTAAACATCAGATGACATTCTACTTGGAACCTGTGGAGTTGGTGACCCCCTGGCACTAAGGATGAAATACAGAGATGATCTTACAGAATATTTTAAACATCAGGTTCAGTTAATATACCAGGAAATGGAAATTGGTTATAGTGATGAAATTTACAAAACAGCTTTAATTGCCATAAACCAGCCTCATGAATTGGGTACCAGAGCAACTTCTAGGAAGGTTAAGACGGCCGGCGTGATACTGACCACATCGGCATTATTGGGGTGGATGTCCTGGGAGTGAGAGGTATAGTGAAGGACATGACCGGAGTAGATGTGCTGGAGGTACGAGGTACAATGGAGGACATTGCTGGAGTAGATGTGCTGGAGGTAAGAGGAACAAAGGAGGACATGATTGGAGTGGGTGGGCAAGGAGCGAAAGGTATTGTGGAGGACATGATTGGAGTGGATGTGCTGGAAGTGAGAGGTATGGTGGAGGACATGATTGGAGTAGATGTGCTGGAGGTGAGAGGTATGGTGGAAGACATGATGGAGTAGGTGTGCTGAAGGTGTGAGGTATGGTGGAGAACGTGACTGAATTAAATGTGGTCGTGAGAGGTACAATGGAGAACATAAGTGGAGTAGATATGCTGGAGGTGAGATGTCTAGTAGTCATTGGGTTAATCCGAGAATTACCTGTGTAGGATTGGTCCTGTTTGCTCAGATAATAATGGTGGCTCAGAAGTATCACAACCAGGTGATATATTAAAAGGTCAGTTACGTTTTTACTCGGGCAACGCCGGGTATATCTGCTAGTGGCTTATAAATGTTTATCTACTTAATGTTTCATTTATTTCCTTTATTCTTCTTCCGAAAAAAAAGCTGAATAAAGGGGGCTAATAATTATGTGTATCAGAAACCTTAATGGCAGATAATTACAGTATTCTTTCCCCTACAGGAAATTGTGATGCTGCTGTGGATAACGGTAGAGCTGGGACTACGCGTGTGGTCTGCTGGTTGCAGATCTCGTTACCAGGGAAAATCTGGCAGACTTAGATTTCTCAGACGTCCTCTCTGTATAATAGGTCTGTTGGCTCACATACTCCCTACTGTTTTGCTGTTTTGTTGTTGAATTTTTATTAAAAATTGTGTGAACTGCACATCTTGCTTGTGGTACAGCAAAATATAAGGTTTTATTTTCAATTTATTTGAGTATATGAGGAGAACTGCAGTAAGACGGGGTAAACGGTAGAATGAAAGAAAAAAAAATTGCAAAACCACACAAATAGTAATACGTCTTACAAAAAGAAAGGACAAGAAAAACTTACCTTCGTCAGTGACAGACAAACAAGAGACATGAGGGAAAGAAAGTGAGAATTAAGTGGAGAACATGAAACTATAGAAATAAGAGAAAAATACTCCCTTAAGTGTTATGCACATGTTGGAGCAAAGATGTCTGCCACAACACCGCGCAATTTATTCAATATCTTTGCAAATTAAATTTGTCGAAATCCATGTTACCACTCCGAAATCCATTGAAAATAGAAAAATATATATATATATTTTGGATTCTGAAGTATTTCGGAATGGGATGAAAGTTGCGTACATCCTTGGTTATCTCGTACAGTTCTCGTTATCTCGTACAGTTCTCGTGTGTCTTTCGATAGGCAAATAAAGAATAGTACTACTGCATCTTCATGCATGTCGTACAAGGCGAATGGTGTACTGTTCGTGTGCTGACCAATATAACCACTCATACACTTGTGTCTACAAGGCACCAATGCAGACTGCTGGAATCTTTGTTTACTCAATTTATTCAGACGTACACACTGGGACATACGAGTACATCATGGTATGTTGACATATCAACTTGTAGGTATACATAGCAGATCTGAAGTCATGACACATTCAGAAATAATGGGCAGTACATCAAAAGTTCAATGTCATGATACATTATGGCCGCATCCCCTATCTGACTAAACGCGTCAGTGAAGGCAGATCGGTAAATAACTAAAGTTACTTGACGTCCATAGTTTTGTAGTATATATCATGAAACCACGAAAGGGGGGTTTCTAGCAAGATTGAGATCTCCCTGTCACTGTCCGATAATAGGATAAATAATCTGTTCTCTTGGCAGTGATCAAAACATATGATGACCGAAATCTAACATGGCCGCCTCCCTGAGTTGTCGTTCACTCATTCATAGGAAGGAGAATATAAGCCAGAGTTAATTTATAATGGATATATAAATGATTTCATAAATGTTTCCATACAGCTCTACGGTGATCAGGTTAATTCACGTAGCCATAACCGCTGTAGGAAAGTCTGTCATCTTCGTCGATACAAAACACGACCCTAGCGATACGAAGCACAATGTTCCATCTAGGTCGAATCGACATGAGATCATCAAAATAGGGTCTGGCAATACATGGAGTCCGAATTATACATTGTACCGTACCTTAGGAGAGTCTCTAACATAAACTATAGTAGAGATACCATCTCCTTTAGAAGAAAACCACTTCATGAATCATATTTCCTTAAGAATCTACCAGCCCTTTGAAAAGTGCGTACCCGCCATTATCACGGTACATCGGAACTCATCACGACTTGTCAAGACAACTCATACTTCCGCTAGACCGGAATAATAAGAATCTAGTCCCGCCTACCCATCCAAAATATACAATATAGGACTGATTCTACTTGTACTAATAATATGTAATACATATGAATTCAGGCCATAAACATAATAAGCAAATTAATCTATTTTCTGGCCCTAAAAATAAGTACAAATATAAGAGCAATATCCGTGCGCCGGATCAATATCAAGAACGATTACTCCTATAATCAAAAGTGTGAATCAAACATGGATTATCTCGCTTTCCCCATAGACAGCATTCTCATACACAAATGAATGAATGTCTATATTTTTCCCATATTAAATAGCCATATCGATTTTTGTAATATGTGCGTCAAAATATGCACGCAACAGATTACCACACCCCTCGGGAAAAAAAAATGGTACATTTTTTTTTTTTTGAAACACATCTAGGAGCAACATACAATAGGCTCACAACGCACCAATAACAATGCGCAGATGATAAGCATAAGTTTTATGACCTTAGAGAAGGTACTTCTCTAAGTATTAATATTTCCAGAGAGGTGTCACCAACGCATACTATAATATTAGCAATGACACAATTTCCACATTAGTTTATACATCAATTTCATCTAAGATATCTTAACATCATGATCATCAAAGACGAAAAACATTGAAAGATCAGCGGTGAATAAATATCAATGACCCGCTAAGTAGTGTTACAATCAATATATGATATATTACATATGTGTACACATTTCAACATAGAAACAACTGTATCAAAGTTGTATAACAGTTATGAATCATGTGGGCATCTAGACAAAATATCTGCCATCACATTTTCTGACCCACGGATAGCTCGCACCGAAAAATGAAATGGCTGTAGAGCAATCGCGTATCGCGTTGATCTCGCGCTCTTCAGATTTTTACTCTGAATAGCCGTAAGAGCTTTCTGGTCAGTTTCCACAATGAAATGCGCGCCCAGAAGAAATCTTTGCAGTTTAAGGATTGACCAAACCATAGCCAATAATTCACGGTCTAGGACCGAGTAATTCTTCTCTGCGGCATTTAATTTCCGAGAAATATACATCACAGGATGCAGAGTTCCAGAGTACTCTTGCATTAGTGCCGCTCCAATCCCGGTGGATGAAGCGTCACTACGAAGAATAAATGTCTTATCCTTAGAAGGCAATACTAGGATAGGTGAAGTAGAAAACATAGTTTTAACCTTATCCAAAGAGGATTGACATTCTTGAGTCCAATGGACTACATTAGGAGACCCTTTCTTTAGCAAGGAAGAAAGAGGTGACATAATGGAGGACAGATTCGGAATGAATCGTCCATAAAATTGTATTAGACCTAAGAGACTTCGCACTTGCTTTTTAGTCTTAGGAATAGAAATGTTAAGTATCTTACTTGTATTATGGTCTTCTGTTTTTAGGAACCCATGACCAACACGGTGTCCTAAGAAAGATATTTCGCTAAAACCAATACATGCTTTCGATGGTTTCGCTGTCAGGCTATGCTCGCGTAAGATAGACAATAGTTCATTTATACCATTATAGTGATCGTTCCAAGTATCACTGAAAAGACAGATGTCATCAAGATACGCAATGACATCTGAGCGATGAGATAGGATTCGACGCATCATGCGTACAAATGTTGCAGGGGCGTTCATAAGACCGAAAGGCATGAAATTCCATTGGAATAGACCCCTAGGCGTCGAAAAAGCAGTAAACGGTTTGGCGTGTTCGGATAATGGAACTTGCCAATATCCCTTAGACAAATCGAGTTTAGTAAAGAAGTGAGAATTCGATAGTCTCGTAAGTAGCTCTTCTAGCAAAGGCATAGGTTCAGCATCAAATTTAGTCACTTGGTTCAATTTGCGATAATCCACGCAAAGACGTATGTTATTGTCTTTTTTTCGTACTGTAACCATCGGCGAAGAATATGCTGATGTGGATGGTTCAATAATTTTTAACTCTATCATCTCATCTAACTCTTTCTCTACCTGTGCTTGAAAATGTATCGGGATAGGATACGGTCTGACTCTTATAGGACTATGGTCAGTAAGAATAATGTCATGTTGAATGACATCAGTTTGACCAGGAATGTCAGTAAGGACATCCTGAAATTGTTCTAACATAGTAGAAACTTGTTTCTGCTCTCCTGGAGATAATTCTGGAGAAATTGCAACATCTTTCCATGATTCATTAGAGTGAAGAGGAATCAGTGGAAAAGGTAAATTTACATCCGAGAAACTCGTTTCCTCATCCTGTATTACTGACAGAGATGAGTACTGTCCATGTTGAACTGGAAAATCGTCCGTTGCCTGGAAAACAGGTTGTAAATAATCAGGACGTTCATGGAATTCCGTGAGCATGTTGATGTGGAAGGTTTTACGCTTCCCGTCAATATCGACGATATAGTCAACATCGGAAACTTTTGATATTATATCGTACGGACCTTTCCAAAAAATGAGAAGTCTATTTTCCCTACAAGGTAGCAAGACAAATGCTTTGTCACCTGGACAAAGTTGTCGCAAACATCTCTTTTTATTGGCAAATTCCCTTGCCTTCTGTTTCGCAAATTCAGAAGAAGCAGTTGCCAACTTGCATGCTTCAATAATCTTGTGTCTAAGTGCGATGACATATTCATAAGAGGATTTTGTGTCATCGACAATATTATCAGCAGTTATAAGATCATGAAGTAAGGACATAGGACCTCGCGGTTTCGCGCCAAAGACAAGTTCAAAGGGAGAAAATCCTGTATGTTCGTTGGCGACCTCTCTATATGCAAAGAGAGCCGCGGGTAAAACCCTATCCCAATCCTGAGGATGATCTTCTGTTATCTTACCTAGTAGGTTTTTTCAGAGTTCTATTCAAACGTTCCACCATCCCATTGGACATAGGATGATAAATACTACTCAGCGATCTCTCTATCTTCAGAGTCGACATTACTTGAGACATGGTATCCGATATGAGTTGGGTACCATGGTCGGATAATATTTCTGCTGGAAACCCCAGACGAGAAAATATTAACCAAAGAGCATCTGCGACATCAGCAGTAGTTATGCTCTTTAGAGGAACAGCCTCCGGCCAACGTGTGCACATATCAACACACGTCAAAATAAATTGGTGTCCTCTAGCAGACTTTATCTTAAATGGACCAATGATGTCTATCGCCATTTTTTGAAATGGCCGAATGGGAATGTCTGCAGCCTGAATAGGTGCATCATGGCGTGGACCTCTGGATTTAATCTCTTGACATACTTTACAAGATCGACAATAGATTCGTATGTCCTTATTCACAGCAGGCCAAAAGAAAGATTGAAGAACTCTAGCTTTAGTACGGGAAAAAAACCCATATGTCCAGCACACTGCGAATCATGAGCGTGCTGTAAGATTTTAACTCTCATATTTTTAGGCACAAGGATTTGAGAATGAATGGACTTAGCGGAGTCTTGTACCATACGTACAAGTACGCCATTCTTCATCGTAATCCAAGATTTACGATTTGTATCCTTATTCGGATCACCTTTTGTTGCCAGAGTAAAGAATTTCTTTAGAGTAGGATCATCTTCCTGCTGTTTGATAAAGGAATCGTGGGAAATCTCCAAGGGATCATCTTGGATCTGCGCATCATTATCTTCAGAATGTGAAGATTGTGGCATATTAAGAGCTTGAGCCCTAGTGATTACTGCATTAGCAGATTGCATATTAACATTTTCCCAATTAGAAATTTGCTGTGGAGTGCATTCTTTCACTCCATGAATGCGACCGATGATAAGATCAGCGATCGGATTCGGCAAGAGACATGCTTGCACCTCTCCTGTAAAGAAAGGCGTAGCAATATTGATAATGGCAGTGGAGTACTTCTCCAATGTGCCACCAAATGTTACACATTTGACTATATTGCCTGTAGCTCGAGAAGGATTTACGAGTGATTGCCTCACTCCAATGGTAGTGCACCCCGAATCGAAAAGAATTGATACCGGAGTACCATCTATTAGGCCCCTATTAAAGACAAGAGCACCCCTTCCATTATGCGCAATTGACGCATGGAGAGCGGGAAGCGGGTGACCGCAGCTTAAAGTAGAAACTGTGGTTGGATCGAATAATGTTTTGCATTGCGAACACTCAGATGCTCTAGCAAAATCGAAAGCGGAATTTGCTACACTATTGGAGTCTTTTTTATCATTATTCTGATTATCCGTGTCGTGGAACTCCTGTTGTGCAGAGTTAGCCTGGTAATACGATTTACCATGTCTTTTGTGTTGTGATCTACCTCGGTTATAATTGTCTCTATAATTATTATTGCCTCTGTTATAACCCCTATTTGGGTTTGAATCATAATATTCATGATCATAATCATCACGCTCATTATATTGAGTATCCCTGTAATATTGTTTCTTTTGTCTCCATGAAGCACTTGGGTAGTTCCTATAGCTACTCCCTTTTCGAGAATTTCTAACATTATGGGTACCCCTCGCGTGTCGAGGACTATCAGCCCGATTCCAGTTCTTCAAAGAAGAACCCTGATTTGAGTGGTTATCTTGCTTTTGATATTTATTCCAATTAACTTTTTTATCAAATTTATTTTTAGCTCCTTGGAATTTGTGTGAGTAATTCTGATTATATTCTGTTGCCGAAGCAACTGGCATACTCTCTTTAATGTTAGAGTTACTAAGAATCATGTCAGGGTGTGCCGTGGCATACTGATCACAATATTCTTCCATTTGCTTTAATGTACTAGGTTTACGCTCATGTAAGAACTCTAGGAATGATTTATTTACAGAAGACATGACCTTGTCTCTTAGCAATAAATCCGTAAGACCATCAAATGTTTTCTCTGTTTTGGATAATTCAATCCATCGTGAAAGTGTAATTCGTGCTTTTGAGATGAATTCTGAGAATTCTACACCTACCTCAGGTCTCATTGTTTTAAACAAAAGACGATAGCCTTCCTCAGACAGCTGATATCTCTTTATCAAAGCTGCCCTAACAGCATCATAATTATCTTTGTCGGCCTCTTCAACAAAATATAACTTACTCAGAGACTCCCCTTTTAGATTTTCAGACAACTGATTCACATACTGTGATTTGTCAACATTATGAGATCGACAAGCCCGTTCAAATCTAGAAAGCCAAAATGTTATGTCATCACTGGTAGGGTTAAACGCTGGTACCTTGACCTTGTACACAAAGGGTTTACCATTACCACCAGATGCCTGATTAACATTACTCATACATGTCAATTTTAATTTCTCTAATTCAAACTCATGTTCTCTTATTGCTTTTCTCTCTTCAGCTTCTCTATCTAATCTTCTCTGTTCTGCAGCAGCTTCTAATTTTTTCTGTTCTGCAGCAGCTTCTAATTTCTTCTGTTCTGCATCAAATCTCCTTTCCTCCACTTGCATCTGCAATTTCTTAAGTTCAGCAGCAGTATCAGCTTCTTTTTCTAATCTTTTTTTCTTCAGCTAGAGCTTTCCTTTCTTCTGCAGCAGCTTTTTTTTTCTTCTATTTGAAGTTTTCTCTCCTCAGCCGCAGCTTTTTTTTCCTCAGCAGCAGCTTTTCTCTCTTCAGCAGCAGCAGCAATTTTTTTCTCTTCTGCAGCTAATGCTTTGTCATATTGAGCAACAGCCCATTGTTCTAAGTCTTTTCCAGTCTTATCAAGAGATTTTCCTTGTGCAATAAAATAATCTAATGTAGACATATTGTCTTCTTAAATCAGAAACCTGAAAAAGTAAATAAATTACCCTCTTTCACGTTAATGGGAGACAAGTCTATACCATAGACTTAGTCTTAGTCCAAACTTGTATGGTTTATAATAACCAATGATAACTTGAGTACCTATGGACAACAATAACTGTATCTCAAATACTGTGGGAGACAAGCCTTACAAAGGTCTTGTATATCTCAATGTAATCAAAGATCACTTGGGTACCAGTGGAAAATAATCATAAAGTACTGATCTGTACTATACTATCAGTGTATACCACTATAACTCCTATGTCATATGTCAACTAAAGACATTACAAAGGACAAACAAGAAAAGACAATATGAACACATTTGCAGAGATCAAATTAAATTAAATAGGAGAAATAAAAAAAATGATCACAGAAACCGTGATGATAACTGCAATAATATAACAAGACAAATAACGCCACAGTGTATAAACATAAGGGTGTAAAAAACTAAAATGAAAGGAAAGATGAGACCTACAATTATACAAACAAATCAAACAAAAATAAAGAACAAAAAAAATGTTACAAATACAAATATGAAACAGTCGTCACAACTAACCAAATATTTGCAAACGATGTTGCATGCAAATTTCAATTAAGAAATTGCTCCCTATCGAACGCCAGAACAAGACCAATATCACTCGGTATTTCCTGTTCTAGTCACCTCCCATCCAGGCCCGCAACATATAAACACCTACACATATAAACAAATAACATGTAAGCATAAATAGCATATAGCATACAATATAATTTATGTCATGAATGGAATGTGTTGCAGGTATGGTGTTGTAAAGCAGGCACAGTTTATTTTAATTCTAATAACTTGCCACTTTATTGTGTAATAGATTTAATTCTAAACTATTACACTGTCAATTTTTCTCTTTTGAGCATATGAAGATCCAACGATGAACTATGCACTTTATGTTCAACAACATTGTGATTCTTCTGTACTTTGAGAAATGTCAACAATACTGCTCCAGATATTTTCTACACTTGATACCACTGTCCTGTGTAATACTGTCTGTACAGCGAAAAACTGTCAACAAGCGCTGACCTAGATACAGCATCCTATCGGTAATACAGGTCAAGCTGACATCGACTGTATAGCTGTCCTACTGGTGTTGATGTGGTCAAACAAATGTTCTTTCAGCTGTAAACTGTGATTCTCAACACAAAACTGCGTAAGCTGGACCCAGGAATCTGGCTCGCCACTGTAAAAGTGTCGTTCTTCTTTATTTGTTTATTTCCCACTCTGTAAAGTGTCAGTCTGTATGCTCTGTAAGGAAGAGTGGTGTGTTGTTGAGATCAGGCATGCTCCAGTCTACCCAGCTGTAAATGGGTAACTCACCCTAGTCCTGAGTTAGGGAAGGCAAAGGCTCCAGTGGAAGCAGGCCCTAAACTTGGTCACTTCAACCGACGCAGGATGGTGTATGTATGGAGTAGAAGTGTAGAGTGTGATACCGCGAATGGTGTACTGTTCGTGTGCTGACCAATATAACCACTCATACACTTGTGTCTACAAGGCACCAATGCAGACTGCTGGAATCTTTGTTTACTCAATTTATTCAGACGTACACACTGGGACATACGAGTATATCATGGTATGTTGACATATCAACTTGTAGGTATACATAGCAGATCTGAAGTCATGACACATTCAGAAATAATGGGCAGTACATCAAAAGTTCAATGTCATGATACATTATGGCCGCATCCCCTATCTGACTAAACGCGTCAGTGAAGGCGAATCGATAAATAACTAAAGTTACTTGACGTCCATAGTTTTGTAGTATATATCATGAAACCACGAAAGGGGGGTTTCTAGCAAGATTGAGATCTCCCTGTCACTGTCCGATAATAGGATAAATAATCTGTTCTCTTGGCAGTGATCAAAACATATGATGACCGAAATCTAACATGGCCGCCTCCCTGAGTTGTCGTTCACTCATTCATAGGAAGGAGAATATAAGCCAGAGTTAATTTATAATGGATATATAAATGATTTCATAAATGTTTCCATACAGCTCTACGGTGATCAGGTTAATTCACGTAGCCATAACCGCTGTAGGAAAGTCTGTCATCTTCGTCGATACAAAACACGACCCTAGCGATACGAAGCACAATGTTCCATCTAGGTCGAATCGACATGAGATCATCAAAATAGGGTCTGGCAATACATGGAGTCCGAATTATACATTGTACCGTACCTTAGGAGAGTCTCTAACATAAACTATAGTAGAGATACCATCTCCTTTAGAAGAAAACCACTTCATGAATCATATTTCCTTAAGAATCTACCAGCCCTTTGAAAAGTGCGTACCCGCCATTATCACGGTACATCGGAACTCATCACGACTTGTCAAGACAACTCATACTTCCGCTAGACCGGAATAATAAGAATCTAGTCCCGCCTACCCATCCAAAATATACAATATAGGACTGATTCTACTTGTACTAATAATATGTAATACATATGAATTCAGGCCATAAACATAATAAGCAAATTAATCTATTTTCTGGCCCTAAAAATAAGTACAAATATAAGAGCAATATCCGTGCGCCGGATCAATATCAAGAACGATTACTCCTATAATCAAAAGTGTGAATCAAACATGGATTATCTCGCTTTCCCCATAGACAGCATTCTCATACACAAATGAATGAATGTCTATATTTTTCCCATATTAAATAGCCATATCGATTTTTGTAATATGTGCGTCAAAATATGCACGCAACAGTTGTGCATGGAGCTGATGACCTCATCATGTGAGCCACATACACCACTGCTGCTGCTGCTGCTCGCTGCAAACTTCCCACAAGAGGACCAGCTACGATGGAGGCTCTATGCTAGTTGTTACATAAGAAGCACAAAGAAAAATAATAATGGTGATGATTACGACACCGAGATGAAAGTCTATGTTACACGGGACCAGAAGGCTGAGAAAAAGTGATGATTATGACACCGAGATGAAAGTCTATGTTACACGGGACCAGAAGGCTGACAAAAAGTGATGATTATGACACCGAGATGAAAGCCTATGTTACACGGGACCAGAAAGGCTGAGAAAAAGAGATGATTATGACACCGAGATGAAAGCCTATGTTACACGGGACCAGAAAGGCTGAGAAAAAAATGATGATTATGACACCGAGATGAAAGCCTATGTTACACGGGACCAGAAAGGCTGAGAAAAAGAGATGATTATGACACCGAGATGAAAGCCTATGTTACACGGGACCAGAAAGGCTGAGAAAAAAATGATGATTATGACACCGAGATGAAAGCCTATGTTACACGGGACCAGAAAGGCTGAGAAAAAGTGATGATTATGACACCGAGATGAAAGCCTATGTTACACGGGACCAAAAAGGCTGAAAAAAAGAGATGATTATGACACCGAGATGAAAGCTTATGTTACACGGGACCAGAAAGGCTGAGAAAAAATTGATGATTATGACACCGAGATGAAAGCCTATGTTACACGGGACCAGAAAGGCTGAGAAGAAGAGATAGACAAAGTACCTACAGTATTTTTAATGTACTTCATAATGTGAATGTTCTTTTTCTTCTATTATAAAAGTAATAGTACATCAGTCCCGTGTAGTTCGGGTGCGGCGGGACGGGGGGGGGGGGGGGGGGGGGGGGGGGGGGATATAAAGCGACAAAGAAAGAATATGATTATTACACCCTCATGCATGTCGTACATCACAGGAAACTGTTTAAAAGATAAGAAAGGCAAAATACGAGTACTAAAACCTTCTTCGTATACAGTTTGTAAGCTTTGGGAAACAAATTGCGTCTCTCTCTCTCTCTTTCTCTCTCTCTCTCTCTCTTTATCTCTCTATAAATATCTATCTATATCTTTCGTTCTCTCTCTTTCTCTCTCTCGCTCTTTTCTCTCTCGCTGTCTGTCTTTCTCTCCATATATATATATATATATATATATATATATATATATATATATATATATATATATATATATATATATATATATATATATATATATATATATATATGGCAGCCGCGCTGGTGTAATGGCTACGACGTTGTACTGGCGACCAGGTGTTCATGGTTCAAACCCGGCCGTCGGCGTTTGAAGAAATGTTTACGACCGGAAATTTGACTGAATAACCTGAACGGCTCCTGCACATAAATCCCGTGTGGATGGGAAGGAGCGAAGCTCCTGACCGGGTTGGAAGGAAAGTCTAAATGACCCCCCAGCCTCGCAATGACATGTCATTGGGCCGAAAGAGCTGGAAAGCTCGAGTGCCGCTGGTTATAGAAAAAAAAATATATATATATATATATATATATATATATATATATATATATATATATATATATATATATATATATCTCGCTCTCTCTGATTCTCTCTCTCTCTATAAATATATATCTATCTCTATCTCAGTATCTCTCTACAAACATGATCGTCAACATCATTATTTCCTTTTACACTCCTTAGAGAGCTTGCAGCCAAACGATACTCTCTCTCTCTCTCTCTCTCTCTCTCTCTCACGTACTTGCTCTCATTTGTGTTATAATATTCTAGCCACCTTTATCACTTTTTTCCCCAAACAATCATTCAATACCCGATACCTCCTCAATGGGCATAGACACCTTCAACAAACACATGCCAAGTCCTCCTGTCACGTGTCAACATAGACCTTCAACAAACATATGCCAAGTCCTCCTGTCACGTGTCAACATAGACCTTCAACAAACACATGCCAAATTCTCCTGTCACGTGTCAACATAGACCTTCAACAAACACGTGCCAAATTCTCCTGTCACTTGTCAACATAGACCTTCAACAAACACATGCCAAGTCCTCCTGTCACGTGTCAACATAGATCTTCAACAAACACATGCCAAGTCCTCCTGTCACGTGTCAACATAGATCATCAACAAACACATGCCAAATTCTCCTGTCACGTGTCAACATAGACCTTCAACAAACACGTGCCAAATTCTCCTGTCACGTGTCAACATAGACCTTCAACAAACACATGCCAAGTCCTCCTGTCACGTGTCAACATAGATCTTCAACAAACACATGCCAAGTCCTCCTGTCACGTGTCAACATAGACACCATCAACAAACACATGCCAAGTCCTCCTGTCACGTGTCAACATAGACACCATCAACAAACACATGCCAAGTCCTCCTGTCACGTGTCAACATAGACACCATCAACAAACACATGCCAAGTCCTCCTGTCACGTGTCAACAAAGACACCATCAACAAACACATGCCAAGTCCTCCTGTCACGTGTCAACATAGACACCATCAACAAACACAAGCCAAATTCTCCTTTACGTGAATGTCTTTCTCGTCATTCTCAATTCAGTCACCAGTTCTCTTTCCGTACGCTATTCAGTCTAACACTATCTCTCTTTACCCTGAGAATTCCAGAACAAGTACTGCCTTGTAATGTTATCATCCTGTTTACTCAATGCGTGTCTAATCCAATCATCTTATCTCTTGTTCCACTGGTACTTGACTAATTCTTGTCATCAGTTCCACTGGTACTTGTCTAATTCTTGTCATCAGTTCCACTGGTACTTGTCTAATTCTTATCATTAGTTCCACTGGAACTTGTCTAATTTCTTGTCATCAGTTCCACTAGTACTTGTCTAATTCTTGTCATCAGCAGAAATAATTTCCAACACATTTATAAAAGTATGTAGTTTCTTGTTTGTTGTTGGTATCCGTGTTTCACGGCCATACAATAAGACTGATTTGACATTTTTGTTGAAGATTCTTGTATCTGTGTTGGAAATGATTTCTTTTGATCAATGATCAAAATGATATTCTGCTTCTTCTTCGTTCACCCTCAAAGGTCAACTTGAATAAGTTCAAAGAAAGCAGTGGTCAGCATGAGGCTGTTGATATCTCCGTAGATTTTCTCCAGGAATGGTACTGGTGATGGCCATATGCGTTTTCTCTGTTCCTCATATGTTGGGCACCTTTGAAGCAGATGTTCGGCAGTCATCTTATCGGTGCCACAGTCACACTCATCAGTAGTTCCAATCTTTAGTTTGTTGAATAGATGGTATCTATGCGAAGTCTAAAGATTACCACTTGTTCACTTCTGCTGAGCTGGTAATACGGATCATTTTTTGTGTGGCCTGGATGCTCTTCTTCCCACTTGTGCCTGTAACTCTTGGACTCCTCATAGGTTATATTTGTGTCAAGTTGAGGAAGTTTTCCCCCTTTCTTTGCCAATCTGTCAGCCTCTTCATTTCTAGGGATGTTGCAGTGAGAAGGGATCCGTTGTATCAAGACTCTTTTGTACTGCTGACATAGTCTGGTAAGTGTTAATCTTAGGTCATCCAGTTCAGCATTACTTTGACTTTTCAGCGTTGTAATCACTGACAGCGCATCTGAGAAGATAGCTACTGGTCTTTCTGAGCTTTCTTCTGTCATTAGAATTTCTGATGCAGTTTTTAAGGCCTCTGCCTCTGCTCTGAAGTTACTTGAAAATTTCCCTGTTGCGACTGCTATCTTTTTTTTTTGTGCCATTGCTTAAGCTTAAATTGTATTCGACACTAAATAACTAGCTATTGATTTCGTTTTCTTTCAAAGACATTATCCTGACGATGGCCAGTGTGAGTACTCTAATAGTGGGATCTACTCAAGAGCATTTCCCTCAGGCTGTTCTCAGCGGACTGCGCTTCTTCCAGATCCTTCGTATGGTCCGTATGGACAGGAAATGTGGGACTTGGAAACTTCTGGGATCTGTCGTGTGGGCTCATAGACAGGTAAGTTTTGTAGAAATATAAATAGGTGGGTGAGTTGCTTCCATAGACAAGTGTATGACTTGGATACATAGTCAGCTCTGTGACTTGAGCGCAGAGGTGTATGGAGTGGAAACGTAGACAGATAACGTATTTTCGTAAGCAAAATAATACACGAAAAAGAAGTGAAAGCACAAATAACTAAACTCAAAGAGATAAACACTTAGTTACATAACCAATAATTTCTCGTGTAGCTCCCGGGAGTCTCTGAAGATACAAAGAAAGAATAGGCCTTCTTCATTCTCAGGCATGTCGTACAAGGCTACTAATATGAAGTTTTACACTGGGCTGGCAACCTTGTCATGTAAAACAAATATGTACAGAAACCACCGCTTCAGTTGTATGTGAATGTTTGGTGCATGCTTTCTTTAAGGGGATCAGCTAGAATGATGACCCCATGCTCCATATGGAGTGAAAAGGAAATCTTTGATAAACAAAGAAAGTACAAGAGTAGTCAAATATTGAATTGAGGTTATGGCAACTAAACACGATAAAACATCTGTTGACATTGACGCCACAAATAATGAGAATACATGCAGGAAATGATAACAAGATTGTACTGGACGAAAAAACATTACATCATGTATAGACATATACCTTGACAGCCATCTAGACACATTTGGGGGGATAAACAATAATATCATAATAAGAATATAGAAGGCTAAAGAAACTTTGATTGTATTGGGAAATATAATGAGATCAAAGGAAATCAAGTCCAACACAAAATTTTCAAAAAAATGTCAAATCAATCTTGCTGTATGGAGACAAATAAATAAATAAACAACAACCACAAAGCTACATACTTTCATAAATGGATGCTTGCGTAGTATAGAAGGATTAAAGTGGAATGACAAATCACTAATCTGGGATTAACGATAAGAACTATACAAGCGCCAGTGAAACACGAAATGAGAAGACGCTGGAACACAGACTGAGACAACATCCAGTTCTGGACGCCTCAGGAGAAGAGCAGTAGTGGGAGACCAAAGAACCCATGGAGAAGAGAACTAGGGACATACATGAAGGGTTTGAAGAAGACAAAGAAAGATCTTGAGCAGAAGGCACGAGACAGGAAGACCTTGAGCAGACGGCACGAGACAGGAAGACTTGGTATAAGTTTGTTGAAGGCCTATACTCCTTAGAGAGTTGAAATGTGAAGAAGAAGAATACATTGAAAAAAAAAATGTCTTCGTCAGCAAGTAGCTAAACTAGAAAACATAAAAACATACTTAAATGGAGAAAAAAATTATCGCCATTTTGTAATAATTTTGTAATTGTATTTGTTTTCATTTTGCTACGCTTTTCGTATATATAAATTAAAAATGAAAATAGTATGGAATAACAGTTTTTACAAATTAACGGTACACGGGAAACACGACGACTTTTCAGGGTTCACCTTCCAGTTTTGTAGCGGCGCCGTTATTTATTTACTTACGTTTCTCTTAAACTTGGTCATTGACAACGCCGCCTTTGTTGAATAAGTAGATTATAACATCATTCAGTGTCCGTCACCTCCCCAAGGACCATAAGCCAAGCCCTACTATCATGTCATATTCTTCACGGTCTTACCGTGTCTTTTGTCTTTTTAATATCTTTCATTTATGTCTCTAGTTACTTCACAGTGTGTTTTTGGGTCTCTATTTTGCCTAACCTGGGGGGGGGGGGGGTTCTAGCGTTCTAGAACAAGGACTGCCTAGTAATGTTACCATCTGTTTTCCTCAGTATGTGTTTATATAATGAAAACCTTCTCTGCACCTTTTGTTCCACTGGTATCTGTCTAGGTATTTTCTTTAGTTCTACATTGGCAATCTTGTCATACCATTTCGAATGAACGAACGAAAAAAAATGTCTTCGTCAGCAAGTAATTAAACTGGAAGACATTAAATGGGCTGATCACCCGTTGGCTTGTCACACCGATTACGGAAACAACGGCAGATGGATCTATTTGTTGTTGCCCTAAAGACGCCGCTAGGCGTGATGGGAAACTACAACAGAGAAAAATTTAACCATTGTGTACCGATTGTATTGCTTCTTACTCATTCCTACTCCCCTCATTATCTCTTTCCTATTGACTATTATCATGTCCGAGTGCAAAAACTCCAATCAAAATATAGGCAACCTCACTAATTCATGGCTTAAACTATCAGGGCTTAAAATTGGTCATTTAAACATTTACCACCTGCTAGGTAAGCTTTCTGAAGTCTCCACCTCTCTCCAACAAAACTTCCACATATTTGGTTTTTCTGAAACCAGTCTCAATGACAAAATTACACATGAAGAAATTAGGATTAATGGATTCACCACCATTCGCAGGGATTCTAACAGACAACATGAAACAGGGCTAGTCATATACATCTCAACATCTCTCCAGTACAGACGCCGTGGTGATCTAGAACATACTGGCATTGAATGTTTATGGCCGGAAATAAAACTCCCCAACCTGACCCCTGTTTTAATTGGTTACATGTACCGAAACCCTAGCTCTTCTACTGTATGGTTTGACACATTCTCACGAATGATGGACAACGTTTGGGCTTCTTCGAAGGAAATTATTCTACTGGGGGATTTCAGTATTGACATTCACAAACCGAACAACACGTGGAATGATATCACCATTTCATACAACCTCACACAGTTAGTCAATCAACCCACGAGAGTAACAGATTCATCATCTACACTAATTGATCATATCTATACGACCTGCCCAGAAAACATTATAGAATGCACAGTCCCACAGACATCATTAAGTAACCACTATCCTATTTGCTGTACCTGAACGAGAAAGGGGTTTGAAGCACCTAAAACGGAACACATCACAGTCCATTACAGGAATTTCAAAAACTTTAACATTCAATTATTCCTACAAGACTTACAAATATCCCCTCTCTCATACGTGTACCAACTTCCGCATCCAGAAGAAGCCATAACATCTCATCTCATCTCATAATCGGAACCTCTTCTACCCCGTGAAACGAGGTGTAGAGGTGACCCAAGTGCACAAGGCCCATGGGTGGGACGTGTAATCGAAGTGACTTGGCAAACAGGTGATTAGCCCATTGTTCCCGAACTTGCCCTCATGTGTGCTCATATTCGCTATAAAACCTCCGAACCATCGAGACGTCATTCCAGCCCAAATGGACAGAGCCTCATATACCCGAAGGTTTCGAGGGATGTCCTTCCTCATCTGCTTCGACAAACATGTTCCTATATAGCAGGTTCGGGTCAAAAACATCAGAAAGACCCCATGGATAACCAACGAAATACAATCAACACTGAGAGAGCGGGACGAAGCACATAAGCTCAAAGATTTCAGCAGGTATCGGATGCTTAGAAACAAAGTACAATACCTCATTCGTCAGGAAAAGAAACTACATTTCAGAAAGATGATTCAAGACAACGCAAACAGCAAAGAAGTCTGGGCAGCCATTAGAACACTAACACACAAATCAAAGTCACTAAACTCTGTACCAAAAAGCTGCTCCTTCACAACTCATTTTAGCAACCACTTCAAAACAGAAATTACCCAACAGTACATGAAGTTCTCAATGATGATAGGAAACTCTTTACAGAGCGATACAACAGGAAGCAATCTGATCATCAGAAGTAGTCCCCCCCATCCGACAAGTGTTTCGGCCCGATTACTCCTTTACACTCTAAGGGGGGCGGGCCCACTTGGGTCATGACTCCCAAGCGTCTCAGCTTCCTGTTGTCTTGTATCGAAAATGAACCCATTTCACTTATGGTAGCAACTTTTAAATCCACAACGCCAGCCGTGGAGGCAATTGTGAAAGTAACAAAGAGAAGACAAATTATTCCGTTCGTTCCGTCGCCCTTCACAACTAAGGACACACACTGAGACACTAGCGCGCAGCCGACGAGCCTTAGCCCCTGCGCGCAAGCCACTGAAATTCTGTTCCTGACACCCCTTATAGTATACATCGCCTGTTGCCCCAGAGTCGCAGCCCTTTCACTAACACACCAAAAAAACTCGGCGTTGTGGACAGAAAAATTTTGGTGTTTTCTATACCGCAGCGTTTATTGTCACGATTTCCATTGCCCATTGAGGTTGTTCCACAGCCAGCCTGATGCCTTCAAATATATCTTGGCATTAAAAAACAACAATTCATCTGGGCTTGATGGTATCAGCAATAAGGAAAACGCTTTCGTGGTCCTGTGTTTACTACCGCTGGGAAAATAAAGATGGCTAGGCCCAATCTGTGTAACCTGATTAACTTCGGAATTTTACTACAGCATTTAGGAAGAAGCACCTCTTGAAAGAGGGTACCAACACAATATTAGGGATGTTACTCTACGTGTAAGTAATAATACTTTTACTAATACTAATATAGGACGGGAGAAATCTTGGGTTGAATGCATTCGAAGCTTCAGGTTGTCCTAAATTTAGCAGTTTAAACTGTGCATAACATAAAATGCAATTTGGGAACTAAAAGATTATTACATAGATATATATAATTCCAGGTATAATTTAAGTTTTGGGGGAATAAAATCGCATCAGGAATAACGGAGATAATTTAAAAAGTAGTTTTCCTACATTGAACGATAGGCATAGATGTACCCAAATTTTCTGATTGGGATTACATTCCTCGGGTTTCCCATCTCGTACGTCCGAGGTCACACTATAAATAGACTTGCCTAACAAACTCGGGTCAGTCACTATTATTTGAATACAGAGAGAGCGGCAAAAAAGGAGCATATGTTAATGCAAGTGTTTGCCTTCTGTACCTGTTAGCAGACCTTAATCAACCATTAAGGGCTCGTCTGTGTATGGCCTGAGAGTAAGAACGAATCTATATGTATATATATATATATATGTATATATTTATGTATAATTTTATTGATTAATCCATCTGTGCGATAAGACGTGTATAGATGTGTTAAAAATGGACAGTGTGTACTGGTGAAACTTACAGGATCATGTGTAATTCTAGAGGCAAAGCCCGCCTTCGGAAATATTTAAAATATTGAGAATGATGACCAAGAGTGTCTGTGAGTTTAGAACTGTATTTAAAGAAGTATTTCTTGAATGGAATGAGACACCTACCAGGAACATAAAGAAGGATGAAAGGGATTGAAGTACTGTATAATTTGACCTATTACTTAGTAGTTTTATTCGCAACCAAATTATTGCATGGAGGCGAATCATGGGAAACGAATGATAATTAAGAAGGTAGAAGAAAATTATGATCACATTGAACTAAAATGATTGTTGCTACTATACAATACCTTGTGCATCTGCTAGCACGCTAGTCTGAAACTGTCTATCGTCCCCATCTGTGTCATAGAGGGATATGGATAGGCAAATACAGGGATTGCGTTTGACTTCGTTTCAGGTTTAATCCTTTAACTTAAAGCCTACAACAAATAAGAAGAGGCTTCTCTTACTGAAAGTGCAACGAATGCAGTGCCAGTCTATGGTAGAGGGCCAGCCATATCGTGTGTAACAGTTGGAAGATTTTCATCTGAAGATTCTTTCCAGCAATCTAGGGAGCTATCTGCAGTGACTCAGATAAGCTGCTCTCAAGGCAACTGTGTAGCTTAGTCCTGGTCACCAAAGTAAAAGCATCCAGTTCGTGATGAACAGAACAGTATAGAGCTTCAATTAGATTGTAAAAATAACACTAATAATTCTTCAGTGAAAAATCAAGCAAGCTAGACTGTCTACCAAGAGATAGACATCTTAACACAAGTGAAAGACATTTGTTGAACTGTTCTTATTTATTTACTTTTGTAAAATATTTGATTTTAAAACTTTTCAAACAGAAAAGAGTAAATGTATAAATAAATTGTAAATATTTACCAGCAGCCTTACTTAAATTCTTTAAGTTAAGTTTTTATTCAATGTTGGTAAATTTAAATTAATTAATTTCCCCTAGCAGAGTCAGAAACAATATTAACTACCATAATAACAGAGGTGGATCAGGAGAGGTAGCAGATAGGGACTCACAGTACTACATCACCATCTTCTCTGGAAACTTACACAGCTTGACCCTACCTTTGTTGTCTATACACCCTTACTTTTCAGAGAAGGGGGTATTACTGATAAGACCAGACTCTTATCTGGCACTATCATAGTATCATCTGATACACCTGTATGTCCAGGATATCTTCTTATTTTCAATAATATCTGAACCTCTCGCGACAATCCCCTCTATAAATCTGGCTCACATAGCGATCCCAACAGCTACAGACCAATTTCCCTTCTATCATCTCTTTCAAAACCACTAGAGAAACACATTTACAATACCACATTTCAACACTTAACAACAAACAAAATGCGCATTGATAGCCAGTCAGGTTTCAGACCCAAACATTCCTGTCACACAGCTCTCACCAAAATGGCAGACAACTGGCTATCGAAAGTAAATGATGGAAAATTAGGTGGTGCTGTTTTTGTTGACTTCAAAAAAGCATTTGACATGATTGACCACAATATCTTGGTTCAAAAGTTGGAAACCCTCAGAATAGACCCTAATCCACTAAACATCATCAAATCATTCCTGAGAGATCGACAACAGTTAGTGCTTCACAACAGCTTGACATCAGATTTCTCGAAGATAAATACAGGGGTATCGCAGGGTTCTATTCTTGAGCCACTACTCTTCGCAATGTTCATCAACGACCTGCCACTACATCTAAAATATTCAATATGTGACCTCTTTGCAGATGATTGTACTATCTACACTAGTGACAATGACTGCGTGGCACTTGAAATGACTCTTCAAAGCGATGTAGACAATCTAAAAAAATGGAGTAATATGAATCGTATGCCAGTAAACACAGTAAAAACGAAATCTATGTTGATTACCACCAGACAGAAACTCCTAAGCTGCACCAAAACATCGCTACAGCTACACGCGGAATCAATACAAATTGAACATGTAACAGAACACAAAGTTCTAGGGATCACGATTGACCAGCACTTAACGGGGAACTCCCATGTACGGAATTTAACCAAACACTTAGCTCAAAAGACGTACCAGCTAGCCAAAATAAAACACTTCTTAGACGCAGACACTAGACTATTATTCTACACCTCACATATACAGACACATCTAGACTACTGCTCTGCACTATGGGATGGTTTCCCTGCTTTCACCTCGAAGAGACTGCACTCCCTGCATAAGAGAGCAGTACGTCTGATCACCGATAATCGCACGATACTACACACAGGGACACGAAAAGAACCCAAAATACTGTCCCTAAAGAAAACGTCTTCTCTACAACAAAGCCAAGCTGACTCACGCAATCCCATCTAACAATGCCCCGCCGTACCTACGATCATTGTTTCAAACCAGTAGAAGAGAGGGGCAACAATTACATCAATTACGTATGCCCAAACCTAGGATCGACCTGTTCAAAAAGAGTCTAGCCTACTCTGGAGCCTACTTATGGAACAGCCTTCCACACCACCTAAAAAGCCTACCTACAGAATATTCATTTAACAAAGCACTTTTCAAACACTTCCTCAACACTGGTTATCTACCCCCATAGAAACAGCATTTTCCTGTGAACATCTCATCCATAGTTCAACATTTCTTTTCCTCTTTCGCTCGTTTTTTTTGTGTGAATAATTTGTTTTATATCCATGTAATATTATTATTTTCATTTTAAAATATTATTATATAATGTAATCTATGTAAGAATGTACCCGCATACCACTGTACTTTAGGAATGTGAGTCGTGAGAATGTACCCGCATACCACTGTACTTTAGAAATGTGAATGCTTTCGTTTGCTTAAATGGGATGATGTATATGAGAATAAGCAGATATTACATTTTTTTTTTTTAACTGCTCAAATACTTTACCTGCCACAGAAGTGCGTAAGAAAGTGTTATTATTATTATTTCATTTTCCACCAAGAATGTATGGATATAAGCGAGAATGTGTTTATGTAATTTTTGTATTGTTGATTGATGACGCATTCGAAAATACAGATTAATTGTAGATTATTTGACCGCATGAGTGAGTGTCAGTATACATAATTATTTATTTGTATTTATTGTTTTGTTTATTTTATTTTATTATTACTTTTTTTCCCCAATTACTATATTGTTTGTTTTAAAAGAACAAACCTGCTCATTTTTTATTATGATTGCATATTGTAAATGAATGCTGTTATGTTAACTTTATAATGTTGCATGCCTTTAAATTAATGCTTATAGTATCATGTGGGAATGAAAGGATATAGTATGCAAGATAAATGAGAGTGGAAGGGCAGAATGTAAGACGGTCCTGCGTGCCCAATTCTTAACCCTTTGAAAATAAAGTTCGTTCGTTCATTCGTTCGTTCGGCACTTCCTGTATTTATGTCAGTCATTCTAGAATCTTCAAGCAACGATTTATGAAAATCCGTTGCTTCTTAGTAGGTTTTTTTCCCCCATATTTCAGAGCCAAACAGCAGTGACAGCCTTGTCATCTGGTTGAAGAATCTGAACTCTGAGCTGGACTGATTTCTACGTACTTCCTTATATTTCAATACGCAATGAAAGTTCCTCTAAGCCTTAGTGTTCTTACTTTGATAACACTGTATGTTCCTCCAACTATGCCTATATTGATGCTAAGTTATATGTAAACATTACAGTATGTTTATTATAAACTCACTTGCCTGTTTGAGGGAGGGGATCAAACATTAGCTTTAACGTTCCATCAACTTATATCACTTGAAATTGTTTTAATCCTGTACAGGAACTTGTGACCACTCTCTATATTGGCCTGCTTGGACTGGTTTTCTCGTCCTACTTTGTTTATCTGGCTGAAAAAGACGAGCCAAGACATGACAACGGACCCAAACAGCAGTTCAACACTTCCGGCATCAAACCTAAATTTAGTAATTTCGCTGACGCCATCTGGTGGGGTGTGGTGAGTTATTCCACTTAAATTTGTATGTAAGCTTGCATATCAGTCGGAAAAAAAGTTGTTTTTCCATATCAATTTTGTTCTTATCCGAAAGAATTTTTGCTCTAAACCTTCTTCTTCTTCTTCTTCGTACACTCTCAGACGTCTACTTGAATGTTTTCAAAGACAGCAGTAGTCAGTTTGAGGATATTTGAATCTCCGTAGAGCTTTTCCACGAAAGATACTGATGTCAGCCATATGCGCTTTCTCTGTTCCACATATGTTGGGTAACTTTAAAGCAGATGTTCAGCAGTCATTTTATCAGTGCCACAGTTACACTGATCGGTAGTTCCTATCTTTAGCTTGTTGAATAGATGGTATCTCAAGCTGTTGTGGCCAGTGCGGAGTCTGAAGATTACCACTTGTTCTCTTCTGTTGAGCTGGTAGTATACATCATTTTGTGTTTGACCTGGATGCTCTACATCCCAGTTGTTTCTGTATCTGATTCTGATAAAATTCTTTGCCTCCTCGGAAGTTACCCTTGCATCAGGCTGAGGTAGATTTCCACCTTCCTTTGCCAAACTGTCAACCTCTTCATCGCCGGTGATGTTACAATGAGATGGGATCAATTGGATCACAACACTTTTGAATCGTTGACATAGTTGAAATCCGTTTCACTATTCTTAAATGTAGAAGGCAATTAAAATGTTAATTTGACAGATGGACAAGATGAAGAATGTCCGTTTCTAAGCCACATGTTGAACTATCACTTATTTGTGAACTGGTCTACGCGCAGCATAGTATACATGAAACTATGTCATGTCAGCGTGAAAGAGTTGTTCTGTAGCGTGTTCTGCTAATAGGGACTTATTGAATGGTTCCAGGCGGTGTCTGCTTGTGTATACAAAAGAAGTCACTTGTGATCTTATTTCACCTACGGCTGGATGGTCTAGTGGTTAAATAATGCCTCGGGTGTGCTTCGTTCTGGAATATTCAGGGAAAGAGAGTAAAAGGAGACCGGAACATAACATAGAGAAGAGAACTGAACGGCCTGATGGCACGGGACAGGGTGACTTGTTAGGAGTTTGGTGAAGGGCAACGATGATGAAGATGAGAATGAGGATGATGATGAGGAGGATGAGGATGATAATGAAGAAGAGAGGAGGGAGAGGATGATGAAGATAATGACGACGACGGCGGCGATGATGAGAAGAAGGAGATGGAGGAGGAAGATGATGATAAAAGCAGAGATAAAGCACAGATCATGAGGATAAATGCAACTAACGATGACCAAACTGAACTAAGAGAAATATCATTATAAGAAGAAGAATCATACATGGGACCCAAAGATGCAGCAATAGAGAATGCAGTCAGCGAGCCATAGCTTGACTGCTTGCATCAGGGTCAGCGAACCAGAGCTGACCAAGACCCTACTCCACCTCCACGTGGTGGTCCTGCAAACAGGCTGCATCACTGCAGTCTGGCTGAGAGAGTAGGGATCGCAGAGGGAAGGCAAACCCGGTCCCAAAAAATGCCGTGCTGAAGTGAATGTGTCGACCGAAAGGTGCAGATATCACAGCTCCGGCGTAAACAGACACAACGCAACCAACGTCCTTTTCAGGACGAACGAGGAAGAAGAAGAAGAATCATACATGTATCTTAGCAAATATATAGACACGGTTGGAAAAGCAACTAAAGGATCTGAAAATAAGAATAGAAAAGGCAAGTGGAGTTTTCATTGCATAGAGAAATATAGGGAAATAAAAAAGAAATGACTCCAATACAAAAACAAGAATTATGAGCTCAAAGGTCAAACCCGTCATATTGTATGACTGACACATGGAGAACAAGAAACATGACAACCAGAAAGATAGAGACTTACATAAATGGTTCTGGCACAGAATAGATTGATGGAACCCCAACGTTTTGAGAAAAAGAGGAAGACCCAAAAAATCGCATGGAGAAAGGAACTGGAGACAGACATAACATGGATAATAACATGGATAATAACATGGATAAAGACGGTAATGAAAGACCTTGAAAAGAAGGCACAGGACATGAAGGCTTGGCGTGTTTGTATTGAGAACCACTGTTGCATGAGAAACTGAACGGTACTGATTGAGTTTTTTATGATAGAGACGAGTATCTTGTTTGGCATACGTCAATAGATCTTTAGCTCAACTTTGTTATACACTTATCCTGTTGGGTTTTGTTTTCGGTATTACATTATCAGTATTACATTAAAGCACGCTCGTGGTCATATAATGACAAGGTCCACAGAAGTCAAATTGTTTGCATGAGTAAGTTGGTGATAATAGCAGAGAGAATGAGCAACGCTTGTAACGATGTGCAATGAACGATAGAATGTGTCTTCTTCTTCTTCTTTTTCTTCTTCTTCAAGTGTCATGCCTGTTGGCATAGGTGATCATGCCTCTCAACAACGGTCTGACTCTAGTGTTGTTTATCTATTCTTTTGGTGACTATTTTCATGCCATGATGTCTGACTGCGCAGTGCTATCTATCTATCTATCTATCTATCTATCTATCTATCTATCTATCTATCTATCTATCTATCTATCTATCTATCTATCTATCTATCTATCTATCTATCTATCTATCTATCTATCTATCTATCTATCTATCTATCTCTCTGTCTACGGTCTGTCTGTCTGTGTCTGTCTCTCTCTGTTTGTCTCCCTTTGAGCTGTCTTGTTGACACAATATATTCCAGCATGGACATAATAAGATTAAATCTATCCCTGAAGGTGACACTGTGCACTGTGGGTTATGGTGATGTCGTTCCGGCCACGTGGGGAGGCAAGGTGATTGCCTCGTTTTCGGCTGTTCTGGGTATCTCCTTCTTTGCTCTGCCCGCAGTAAGTATTATTATCGGTATTTAAACAATTGAGGATGTTTTCCCCCATCCACATATATTTTACACGGAAGATTCTAAATTTTTAACTATACTATGAAGAGAGAGATATGAGTTTAGAACGTTAAAAAAATCAAGTCGAAGGAAGCAAGACGGGAAATATGGAAGAAATTATAATGCAGTAAGTTACAAGAAATAGAAGATAGAAGAACAAGTGATGGACAGGGAGACACTTAAACTGGTTAGAATGCAGCTTAGCTTGCATGAAAAAACAAAAAACTCAGTTGCGCTAGTATGTGAATAAGGAGTTGTACAATAAGAAGGCAGATATACTCGTACTATGATGAGTAACAAAACATGGAGAATGAAATTACGAGAGTTTAAGTGGAGTAAAAATATGAAAGGTGAACAAAAACAAACGTAGTGACCATAAATCACTGTCCCTGTTGCTGTCCGGGGGTCTCTGGTGAGACAAAGAGAGAATAGACATCTGCACCCTCGGACATATCGTACAAACGACTAATACAAAGTAGTTGAACCTCATCAAGTAGAAGACTTTGCTACAGAAATCATCACTGCTAGAGCATGTCAATATTTGGTGCTGGCTGTCTGCAACGGGACCAGCTGCCATGATGGCCCTTATACTTCATAATGAGCTAAAAGATAAATGATGATGATGATACAATTTCGTACACAATTTTTATTGTGGAAATGATAAATAAGCTTGGGGGAGGGGGGTATGTGAGTGCTTAGCTTTGAGACAGCTGTGACAGCAATTTGATCACTTTCATTAGGGCATCCTAGGGTCAGGGTTTGCTTTAAAAGTGCAGCAACAGCAGCGTCAGAAGCATCTAAACCGCCGGCGGGTACCTGCAGCCAACCTGATCCAGTGTTTGTGGAGGTGCTACGCCGCTGACGAACTATCCATGTCTACAGCCACGTGGAAACCTCACCTTATACCTTGCCCAAGCAGCACCTCGTGAGTATCAGCTTAGCCAGTTACAGGCATTAGTAAATACGAGCAAGTAACCCGTCACAACATAACAAGAAATAATTAATGTTGCGCTATTTCTGCTGCATATCCTGATGACGTCATTAAATTCTCCAGTGGTCTTTTCATTCCATGTCAACATTATTGGATCTTCCCAGTCACATTTATCATGACGTATTTGTCACGTAGGGTTTATATTCATTTAATTTCCTACATCTTCTTCCTATTCTTTCACCCGAATTCTCTCTTTTATTATCTCTGTATTTCCTTTTTTCCTGTATATTTTTCATCCATTCGTTTTGCGAATATTATTTTCATATAATTCGCAAACTTTACCTGTTTTCCTTTCTCTAAAACTGAGAATCGCACCTGGGTGGTATTGCGTACATGTCAGTCGCGCTGGTCGGACGATAGGCGTGAATTTACAGCATTCGCTAGACATTCGTCTGAGGGTCTCTGGCCTGGGGCGTGAAAATTCACCCGAGGGACATGGAAAGTAGACAGAGAGTCTGCATTTTCAGTAAACGCATGAGGTTTTTCGTCAGGAAAAACCCGGCTTAGCGTGAAAATCCACTCCGCACTGCAGACGGTGGTCTGAGATTTGCAACTCATGCAAGCCCTCGGCCACTGATGGCTGTTACGTCACGCGATAAGCAGACGAAGGTGTTATACGGACAGGGGAGACTATTTCGCTTGGCGAAATAAGATTAGGATCCTGTGTCCGATTTTACAGATATTGGCCAAGTTTGAAACTTTAATTTCATTCTCGCTCATAGACTCACAGTAGATAGGTTGCTCGTAAACAGAATAGCTGTTAGCGAAGATCTCAGTTTGTTTCGGCAATTTGTCGAACTTCTAGACTTCCAGAAATATTTTTAGCATTTTTATTCTTAAGTTGTGCGACTACCTGTAATTCTGTGGTTGAGGTAATTAATATGATAGATATATAGATTTTGTGAGTGTTAAAGTGTTTAATCGCTTAATTCATTTTAATCTATTTCTTTAGCGCAGAAGAGAAATAAAGTGGTAGGCTATTATATTTTCTAGGGAAGCATTCAGTGGAAAGCAGAATAAAAATTAAAATTTCTAGCTTATAACGGAAATTGTAGCTATTTATGAATTTAATTTAACTGCTAATACTCAGTCGAGTGTATTTTTCTAAACTAACGTATAAACTCTAGAATCGAGCCTCATGAATGGTGACGGAATACGCACGTGTTCCTAATTCATGAGGATTGCTGATTTTTAAATATAACTTACGTCACGGGAAGTTTAAATGATAAGCAAAGCTCTCTGCTTGCAAGTTTAAATGTAAGTTATAACCAGTACATATTCTGTTTATTATATTATATGTGTTATTTTTCCTCCACACAGTGAAAGTTTTGGGGTGACCCTAACTTTACCAGCACCTAGTAGTAGTTTCCATACTTGTGAAGAAATAGACAGTCCTTATTTTGAACCACGTGGGTTTCTTAAGTACCACTGGTCTAAACAGTGCATATGCAACCCGAGTTAGCCAGAAATACTATCTCCCAATAACGGGTTTTCAAAGACTGTAATGATAAATACTGGACCTTGGAGCCAGATCTTAATTTCTTCTAGAAAAAACTCTACGTAATCTTTCTGCCTGGTGGCGCGAAATACTTCAAGTATTAACTAACATTTCCCGACTATATATATATATATATATATATATATATATATATATATTATATATATATATATATATATATATATATTTTGTGGACAAATCTGTGGTGTGACTAAAGTGAATCCTATACTGAGGGAAGGCACCGACCTGACATTCATCATTTCTAGAAACCTACGCTATTGACACTGTGCTCTGCTAACTCCCGCGCCTGGAATAATTTTAGGTGACTTAATCAGACATTTGAACAAATTTGCACACCCAAGTAGTCGTTCCCGGAGACTCCAAGTTAAATACGTCTTTTGGAACTGGGGACTTCTTGGCGGAAAACTGCATTTTTTTGAGTCTGTGTGAAGATCTAAAATCAGTGTGTTCCAAGAGGCAGCGAGCAAAGTCGTGAGTACATGTATGAGAGGCCATGGCGGAATGAATGAGTGTACGCTGGTTTGAGTGATATTTTCACTATTATATCTTTGACACCCTGTTGCTGTCCAATTTTTTTTTTTTCAATCTGCATAATTTGTTGCTAAAGCTAGAGTTCTTGTGTTTTTGTCTTAGGTTAAATCAGATTTTTTTTTCAAACTCTGTGCATATAATTACGAGATAAAACAAAGAAAACTCTTAGACTCAAACCCTATGTATCTGTGACTCGGGCGCCATCATCTGTTCTCTTAACGGGGCCGGGCTAAACCTAGAGTTAACACTATAACGGGGCTATCATCCTTGCAACATTTCCTTGATTTTTTATGACTATGTGTATATGTATTCTCCTTGATGTACTTTCTTTGATGTTGTGAGCCGATTTTTTTCTGATATTAAAATCGCTCTTGAACTTAATAATAGTGTTTGGTCAGCTCGTTCTCGATAATATATATATCATTGTTATAGTTTTCCCACGTCTGTGTGTTTACCTGTCGTCACGTGTATGTGCGTGCCTGTGAGTGATAGAAATATACGTAATATGTATGTTGGTGTAGTCTGTCTGACGCTGTAACAACTGTTGTAGAAGATAGGTGAGAGAGAGAAGAATTCTTTTCGCTTTCAGAGACAGCCACTATATCAAAATCTATCATCTCACTTGTGTGGAAATTCTATTACCTTTCACTAACTCTCACTGAGTCTATCACCTATTCAAACCTATTCAGAAGGGACCAAACCTAGTCTTAATTCTCCTATCGAAAATCTACGACAAATGGTCGCTCGTTACCGGGAATTGAACCCAAAATCCTAAGGCGATACGACAAATGGGTTCTCGTCCGTAGGATTTTTGAACTTAGAATAGGAAGACGAGTACGATAATGTGGACTCGTCTATCTGGACTTTGAACTTAAGATTCTGTATTCTGATATAGAATAAGAGTGTGATGTCTTGTGACTGTGTATCTTTAAAAAAAAATATTACCCCCTAGACTAGCGATCTGTTTACGGGCGTGCTGACCACACAAACTAATAAGTTTTTTTCCACAGCATCTTTGAATAATATACATTTTGGTTACAGGTTGATTTTGTCGCGATATATGTTAACTGCTGATTGTAATACTAAATGCTGGTAAAGTGGTGAGTGTATAACATTCACTGGGTACTGAGGCAGAACGGAGTTTGAACTAAGTTAAGGAGTGTGTTTCGGACTTTTTGTCCAGATTAATTCCCTCCCTTACCCGATCTGACTTCAGGGGCGAACTTATAGTGGATTTTTAAAAATTAAGGGATTATTTTTCTCTTTAATTTTTGCAATATTCTTTTGCTTTTCCACTGTAGCAACTTATTTTTCAGTTGTAATCTTAACTACCATTTATTTGGCGTAGTCGTGTTTTGCATTGAGTGCTTTATTGCCGATAATAGCAGCGATAGTTAGATTTTATTTTGGAGGAGGTATCCCAGGGTTAAATATATCATCTTTTGATTTTTTTTGGTAAATTTTTTCTCGTAAGTGGTAGGAACCAGGTTATTCTTTTTCCTATTTTCTTTCTCCAACAGTCTCAGTCACTGACATAATATGGCCGAGAGGGCAAAGCTTAGACAACTTCTCAGGGACGAAGCGAGAGAGGAGGGACTGGAAGGCAAAGAAGCGAAAGCTTTTGTCAGAGACGAACTTGAGAGACACGAGGCGGAGAGGAAAGAAGAAGAAGCTAGGAAGAAAGAAGCAGAAGACCGGCTATTACAGCAGAAGAAGATTGAGGAGGAAATGGAAATCCGCAGGGCGAACGAAAGAGAGAAGGAGAGACAGCACGAGGAAAGAGAGAAGGAGAGACAGCACGAGGAAAGAGAGGAGGAGAGACAGCATGAGAAGGAGAGAGAAGAGAGACAGCATGAGTTAGCTCTCAAAACTCTAGAATTCCAAAGTCGTGGTGCTGCCTCTACCTCCAGCAATGGAGAGTCTTCTCCGCATTTTTCCTTAACTGATCCTTCTAACACTCAATCTCTTCATCTCAACGCTATGTCTTTCACTCTTGAGTCTTTCCCTTGTCCAAATGAGAAGATTGACACATGGTTAGAAAAATTTGAGAAAATTGCAACTCTGTACGGGTTAGAGAGGTCGCGCTGGAATATGAAACTTTCCCAGGCCCTAAAAGGTTCTGCTTATGATGTTTATTCTAAGCTGGAAAGTAGCCAACAAGACGACTACGATGTGTTGAAGAAAGCGTTACTGGAGCGCTTTGAAATGAACGCTCGCAAGTTTTTTGCAACTGTTTCGCAACAGCCGGAAAGAGAATTCTGAAACTTTTCACCAGTTCTCATCTCGTCTAAAGGGATATTTGACAAAGTGCCTTGAGCTCTCGCAGCTCCCCTCTACCTATGAAGGTCTTGAGGAATTTGTTTTAACAGAACAAATAAAGAACACATTGTCTGCGGATACCCGGAGATTTCTCGCTGAGCAGGGGGCAGAAAAACTTGAAGACATTTTGGAAAAGTCTGAGCGTTATCACAATGCGCTGGCTGAACTACCGGCCACAAAGCGGAAACCGACAGAGGAGCATTTTCGAAAACATAACCTAGAGCAATCTTCTCAGGCTTCTAACCAAAACAACCACAGAGAAACTGGACCTCAAAACCCCCCTCCTGAAAAATCCAAGTTCTACAAGAACAAGTACCCCAACCACCCCAAACAGTCTGATCAACCCGACCGCCCTACATGGCAGCGTAGCCAGAAAGGACAAGGTGGCAAAGGGAGAACCCCTGAGCACGGGACATATGATCAGACCGAGCACACCGAGCCTAAACGCATCGGATGCTTATTGACAGTCTCGCAAGGCGGAATTATTGACAGTGATTCCCAACCTGTTGGGGATACACCCTCAACGCGAGGTTCTGTTATTTTGAACGGTTCTCAAACTTCTTGCTTATTTGACACGGGGCTTTCTTATGATTGCATTGTTGCCAGAAACCTGGTCAAACCCGGTCAAGAGACAGCAGAGACCGTCCAACTTTGTGGAGTTCGTAAGAGTGATGCACCTACAGCGCTTCCCATCGCATTGGTGGAGATCCACTCTGATTTCGTCAGAGGTATGATCAAAGCGGCTGTTATGGATGATCCCATCTACCCAGTCATACTCGGCGGGAGATACGTGTGTATTGGGAAACTGGAAGAGCCGATTGTGGCAGCAGTAACTACAAGAGGGCAAACCAAGAAGGAACGGGAGCCTGCGCCTAATTTGCTACCTATGGAACTTAAAGAAGCGCAATACAAGGACCCTACTTTGGCACCCTGCTTTAGGAAACTGCCCATGGCTAAGGAACCCAAACAGCACGGGGACATTTTTTCTAAGGATGGCGTACTTTATCGGAGAACGGGCAAGCCTGACCAAGGTTACAACCAGCTCCTAGTACCGAAACAGTACAGAAGCCAAATCCTAGAAATGGGGCACTCTCTTCCCTTTAGCGGACATATGGGACAGAACGCCACAAACCAACGTATAACCACTCATTATTGGTGGCCAGGAGTGAATACTGATATTATCAGGTACGTCAAATCCTGTGCCCAGTGCCAACGTGTACCACCCAAACAACGGACACCCCCAGTCCACATGGGTGAAATTCCAATAATGGGAACACCATTCGAACGGGTTGTGATCGACATTTTAGGGCCTTTCGAAAGGACTAAAAGAAGGAACAGGTTCATCCTGACCTTAGTCGATACATGCACTTTATGGGCAGAAGCTATCCCGCTAACATGCGCAGACGCCAAGCATGTCGCAGAAGCCCTCGTGCAGATTTTCATTCGGTTGGGATTCCCTCAGCAAGTGTTGACGGATAATGGATCTCCATACCGAAACCTGTTGATGGATGAGATCGTTAAGATCTTGAGGACCCAGCACATCCACACTAAGCCATATACTCCGGCCGGAAATGGGCTCGTGGAACGTGCTAATGGAAACCTCACCATGATGCTAAGTAAGCTGGCACAAGTGAAACCTGAAGATTGGGATCTCTGTATTCCTGCAGCATTATTTGGCTACAGAGAATCTCCTCATACTTCCACAGGATTTCCGCCAGCTACACTCTTATTCGGCAGACCCATTAAGGGCCCGCTTGAAGCCTTACTTCAGTCTCTGACAGACGAGAAGGCTGATGAGACAGTTGTCTCAGCCAGTAAATATGTGTCGGTTTTAAAGGAACGGTTGAAACTAGGGTGGGACCTAGCAACGACTAACTTTAAGCGAGCACGCACCAAGCACGCTAACTGATACAGGAAAGTCGCGGAAGAGAGAGAACTGGAAGCAGGAGAGAAAGTTTTGGTGTTGCTCCCTACCGAGAACAACCAACTGAAGATCGGATGGCAAGGGCCGTTTACCGTCCTGAAAAAGATTTCTAAGGCTAACTACCAGATCTCTATTGAAGGAAAGGAGAAGGTTTTCCATTTAAATCTCTTAAAGAGATACTTGGAAAAACCAGTGCCAACCTCCGACCATCTCCTGACGATCGCCAAAACTGACGAAGATGACGATAGTGGCAGGGATATTCCACTGCTATCACAGGAAATCTTTCAAAAATGTCAGAAGCGGCGACGCTCTTTCAAGCGCGCATATGAGACATTCCAGGGGAAGGAAACTTTGAGGAGTGGACTTGAGTAGGAATTGGACAGAGATGGAGGGGGAAGAGGAGAGGGAAGAAGACAGACACCCCGAAGCTACGGTTATAGGAAATTAAACTCCATAACGTAGACATGGAGTGCTTCCATATCTTAAAGGGGGGAGGCTCTGTCACGTAGGGTTTATATTCATTTAATTTCCTACATCTTCTTCCTATTCTTTCACCCGAATTCTCTCTTTTATTATCTCTGTATTTCCTTTTTTCCTGTATATTTTTCATCCATTCGTTTTGCGAATATTATTTTCATATAATTCGCAAACTTTACCTGTTTTCCTTTCTCTAAAACTGAGAATCGCACCTGGGTGGTATTGCGTACATGTCAGTCGCGCTGGTCGGACGATAGGCGTGAATTTACAGCATTCGCTAGACATTCGTCTGAGGGTCTCTGGCCTGGGGCGTGAAAATTCACCCGAGGGACATGGAAAGTAGACAGAGAGTCTGCATTTTCAGTAAACGCATGAGGTTTTTCGTCAGGAAAAACCCGGCTTAGCGTGAAAATCCACTCCGCACTGCAGACGGTGGTCTGAGATTTGCAACTCATGCAAGCCCTCGGCCACTGATGGCTGTTACGTCACGCGATAAGCGGACGAAGGTGTTATACGGACAGGGGAGACTATTTCGCTTGGCGAAATAAGATTAGGATCCTGTGTCCGATTTTAAAGATATTGGCCAAGTTTGAAACTTTAATTTCATTCTCGCTCATAGACTCACAGTAGATAGGTTGCTCGTAAACAGAATAGCTGTTAGCGAAGATCTCAGTTTGTTTCGGCAATTTGTCGAACTTCTAGACTTCCAGAAATATTTTCAGCATTTTTATTCTTAAGTTGTGCGACTACCTGTAATTCTGTGGTTGAGGTAATTAATATGATAGATATATAGATTTTGTGAGTGTTAAAGTGTTTAATCGCTTAATTCATTTTAATCTATTTCTTTAGCGCAGAAGAGAAATAAAGTGGTAGGCTATTATATTTTCTAGGGAAGCATTCAGTGGAAAGCAGAATAAAAATTAAAATTTCTAGCTTATAACGGCAATTGTAGCTATTTATGAATTTAATTTAACTGCTAATACTCAGTCGAGTGTATTTTTCTAAACTAACGTATAAACTCTAGAATCGAGCCTCATGAATGGTGACGGAATACGCACGTGTTCCTAATTCATGAGGATTGCTGATTTTTAAATATAACTTACGTCACGGGAAGTTTAAATGATAAGCAAAGCTCTCTGCTTGCAAGTTTAAATGTAAGTTATAACCAGTACATATTCTGTTTATTATATTATATGTGTTATTTTTCCTCCACACAGTGAAAGTTTTGGGGTGACCCTAACTTTACCAGCACCTAGTAGTAGTTTCCATACTTGTGAAGAAATAGACAGTCCTTATTTTGAACCACGTGGGTTTCTTAAGTACCACTGGTCTAACAGTGCATATGCAACCCGAGTTAGCCAGAAATACTATATCCCAATAACGGGTTTTCAAAGACTGTAATGATAAATACTGGACCTTGGAGCCAGATCTTAATTTCTTCTAGAAAACTCTACGTAATCTTTCTGCCTGGTGGCGCGAAATACTTCAAGTATTAACTAACATTTCCCGACTATATATATATATATATATATATATATATATATATATATATATATATATATATATATATATATATATATATATTTGTGGACAAATCTGTGGTGTGACTAAAGTGAATCCTATACTGAGGGAAGGCACCGACCTGACATTCATCATTTCTAGAAACCTACGCTATTGACACTGTGCTCTGCTAACTCCCGCGCCTGGAATAATTTTAGGTGACTTAATCAGACATTTGAACAAATTTGCACACCCAAGTAGTCGTTCCCGGAGACTCCAAGTTAAATACGTCTTTTGGAACTGGGGACTTCTTGGCGGAAAACTGCATTTTTTTTTAGTCTGTGTGAAGATCTAAAATCAGTGTGTTCCAAGAGGCAGCGAGCAAAGTCGTGAGTACATGTATGAGAGGCCATGGCGGAATGAATGAGTGTACGCTGGTTTGAGTGATATTTTCACTATTATATCTTTGACACCCTGTTGCTGTCCTATTTTTTTTTTCAATCTGCATAATTTGTTGCTAAGGCTAGAGTTCTTGTGTTTTTGTCTTAGGTTAAATCAGATTTTTTTTTCAAACTCTGTGCATATAATTACGAGATAAAACAAAGAAAACTCTTAGACTCAAACCCTATGTATCTGTGACTCGGGCGCCATCATCTGTTCTCTTAACGGGGCCGGGCTAAACCTAGAGTTAACACTATAACGGGGCTATCATCCTTGCAACATTTCCTTGATTTTTTATGACTATGTGTATATGTATTCTCCTTGATGTACTTTCTTTGATGTTGTGAGCCGATTTTTTTCTGATATTAAAATCGCTCTTGAACTTAATAATAGTGTTTGGTCAGCTCGTTCTCGATAATATATATATCATTGTTATAGTTTTCCCACGTCTGTGTGTTTACCTGTCGTCACGTGTATGTGCGTGCCTGTGAGTGATAGAAATATACGTAATATGTATATTGGAGAAGTCTGTCTGACGCTGTAACAACTGTTGTAGAAGATAGGTGAGAGAGAGAAGAATTCTTTTCGCTTTCAGAGACAACCACTATATCAAAATCTATCATCTCACGTGTGTGGAAATTCTATTACCTTTCACTAACTCTCACTGAGTCTATCACCTATTCAAACCTATTCAGAAGGGACCAAACCTAGTCTTAATTCTCCTATCGAAAATCTACGACAAATGGTCGCTCGTTACCGGGAATTGAACCCAAAATCCTAAGGCGATACGACAAATGGGTTCTCGTCCGTAGGATTTTTGAACTTAGAATAGGAAGACGAGTACGATAATGTGGACTCGTCTATCTGGACTTTGAACTTAAGATTCTGTATTCTGATATAGAATAAGAGTGTGATGTCTTGTGACTGTGTATCTTTAAAAAAAAATATTACCCCCTAGACTAGCGATCTGTTTACGGGCGTGCTGACCACACAAACTAATAAGTTTTTTTTTCCACAGCATCTTTGAATAATATACATTTTGGTTACAGGTTGATTTTGTCGCGATATATGTTAACTGCTGATTGTAATACTAAATGCTGGTAAAGTGGTGAGTGTATAACATTCACTGGGTACTGAGGCAGAACGGAGTTTGAACTAAGTTAAGGAGTGTGTTTCGGACTTTTTGTCCAGATTAATTCCCTCCCTTACCCGATCTGACTTCAGGGGCGAACTTATAGTGGATTTTTAAAAATTAAGGGATTATTTTTCTCTTTAATTTTTGCAATATTCTTTTGCTTTTCCACTGTAGCAACTTATTTTTCAGTTGTAATCTTAACTACCATTTATTTGGCGTAGTCGTGTTTTGCATTGAGTGCTTTATTGCCGATAATAGCAGCGATAGTTAGATTTTATTTTGGAGGAGGTATCCCAGGGTTAAATATATCATCTTTTGATTTTTTTTGGTAAATTTTTTCTCGTAAGTGGTAGGAACCAGGTTATTCTTTTTCCTATTTTCTTTCTCCAACAGTCTCAGTCACTGACATAATATGGCCGAGAGGGCAAAGCTTAGACAACTTCTCAGGGACGAAGCGAGAGAGGAGGGACTGGAAGGCAAAGAAGCGAAAGCTTTTGTCAGAGACGAACTTGAGAGACACGAGGCGGAGAGGAAAGAAGAAGAAGCTAGGAAGAAAGAAGCAGAAGACCGGCTATTACAGCAGAAGAAGATTGAGGAGGAAATGGAAATCCGCAGGGCGAACGAAAGAGAGAAGGAGAGACAGCACGAGGAAAGAGAGAAGGAGAGACAGCATGAGAAGGAGAGAGAAGAGAGACAGCATGAGAAGGAGAGAGAAGAGAGACAGCATGAGTTAGCTCTCAAAACTCTAGAATTCCAAAGTCGTGGTGCTGCCTCTACCTCCAGCAATGGAGAGTCTTCTCCGCATTCTTCCTTAACTGATCCTTCTAACACTCAATCTCTTCATCTCAACGCTATGTCTTTCACTCTTGAGTCTTTCCCTTGTCCAAATGAGAAGATTGACACATGGTTAGAAAAATTTGAGAAAATTGCAACTCTGTACGGGTTAGAGAGGTCGCGCTGGAATATGAAACTTTCCCAGGCCCTAAAAGGTTCTGCTTATGATGTTTATTCTAAGCTGGAAAGTAGCCAACAAGACGACTACGATGTGTTGAAGAAAGCGTTACTGGAGCGCTTTGAAATGAACGCTCGCAAGTTTTTGCAACTGTTTCGCAACAGCCGGAAAGAGAATTCTGAAACTTTTCACCAGTTCTCATCTCGTCTAAAGGGATATTTGACAAAGTGCCTTGAGCTCTCGCAGCTCCCCTCTACCTATGAAGGTCTTGAGGAATTTGTTTTAACAGAACAAATAAAGAACACATTGTCTGCGGATACCCGGAGATTTCTCGCTGAGCAGGGGGCAGAAAAACTTGAAGACATTTTGGAAAAGTCTGAGCGTTATCACAATGCGCTGGCTGAACTACCGGCCACAAAGCGGAAACCGACAGAGGAGCATTTTCGAAAACATAACCTAGAGCAATCTTCTCAGGCTTCTAACCAAAACAACCACAGAGAAACTGGACCTCAAAACCCCCCTCCTGAAAAATCCAAGTTCTACAAGAACAAGTACCCCAACCACCCCAAACAGTCTGATCAACCCGACCGCCCTACATGGCAGCGTAGCCAGAAAGGACAAGGTGGCAAAGGGAGAACCCCTGAGCACGGGACATATGATCAGACCGAGCACACCGAGCCTAAACGCATCGGATGCTTATTGACAGTCTCGCAAGGCGGAATTATTGACAGTGATTCCCAACCTGTTGGGGATACACCCTCAACGCGAGGTTCTGTTATTTTGAACGGTTCTCAAACTTCTTGCTTATTTGACACGGGGCTTTCTTATGATTGCATTGTTGCCAGAAACCTGGTCAAACCCGGTCAAGAGACAGCAGAGACCGTCCAACTTTGTGGAGTTCGTAAGAGTGATGCACCTACAGCGCTTCCCATCGCATTGGTGGAGATCCACTCTGATTTCGTCAGAGGTATGATCAAAGCGGCTGTTATGGATGATCCCATCTACCCAGTCATACTCGGCGGGAGATACGTGTGTATTGGGAAACTGGAAGAGCCGATTGTGGCAGCAGTAACTACAAGAGGGCAAACCAAGAAGGAACGGGAGCCTGCGCCTAATTTGCTACCTATGGAACTTAAAGAAGCGCAATACAAGGACCCTACTTTGGCACCCTGCTTTAGGAAACTGCCCATGGCTAAGGAACCCAAACAGCACGGGGACATTTTTTCTAAGGATGGCGTACTTTATCGGAGAACGGGCAAGCCTGACCAAGGTTACAACCAGCTCCTAGTACCGAAACAGTACAGAAGCCAAATCCTAGAAATGGGGCACTCTCTTCCCTTTAGCGGACATATGGGACAGAACGCCACAAACCAACGTATAACCACTCATTATTGGTGGCCAGGAGTGAATACTGATATTATCAGGTACGTCAAATCCTGTGCCCAGTGCCAACGTGTACCACCCAAGCAACGGGCACCCCCAGTCCACATGGGTGAAATTCCAATAATGGGAACACCATTCGAACGGGTTGTGATCGACATTTTAGGGCCTTTCGAAAGGACTAAAAGAAGGAACAGGTTCATCCTGACCTTAGTCGATACATGCACTTTATGGGCAGAAGCTATCCCGCTAACATGCGCAGACGCCAAGCATGTCGCAGAAGCCCTCGTGCAGATTTTCACTCGGTTGGGATTCCCTCAGCAAGTGTTGACGGATAATGGATCTCCATACCGAAACCTGTTGATGGATGAGATCGTTAAGATCTTGAGGACCCAGCACATCCACACTAAGCCATATACTCCGGCCGGAAATGGGCTCGTGGAACGTGCTAATGGAAACCTCACCATGATGCTAAGTAAGCTGGCACAAGTGAAACCTGAAGATTGGGATCTCTGTATTCCTGCAGCATTATTTGGCTACAGAGAATCTCCTCATACTTCCACAGGATTTCCGCCAGCTACACTCTTATTCGGCAGACCCATTAAGGGCCCGCTTGAAGCCTTACTTCAGTCTCTGACAGACGAGAAGGCTGATGAGACAGTTGTCTCAGCCAGTAAATATGTGTCGGTTTTAAAGGAACGGTTGAAACTAGGGTGGGACCTAGCAACGACTAACTTTAAGCGAGCACGCACCAAGCACGCTAACTGATACAGGAAAGTCGCGGAAGAGAGAGAACTGGAAGCAGGAGAGAAAGTTTTGGTGTTGCTCCCTACCGAGAACAACCAACTGAAGATCGGATGGCAAGGGCCGTTTACCGTCCTGAAAAAGATTTCTAAGGCTAACTACCAGATCTCTATTGAAGGAAAGGAGAAGGTTTTCCATTTAAATCTCTTAAAGAGATACTTGGAAAAACCAGTGCCAACCTCCGACCATCTCCTGACGATCGCCAAAACTGACGAAGATGACGATAGTGGCAGGGATATTCCACTGCTATCACAGGAAATCTTTCAAAAATGTCAGAAGCGGCGACGCTCTTTCAAGCGCGCATATGAGACATTCCAGGGGAAGGAAACTTTGAGGAGTGGACTTGAGTAGGAATTGGACAGAGATGGAGGGGGAAGAGGAGAGGGAAGAAGACAGACACCCCGAAGCTACGGTTATAGGAAATTAAACTCCATAACGTAGACATGGAGTGCTTCCATATCTTAAAGGGGGGAGGCTCTGTCACGTAGGGTTTATATTCATTTAATTTCCTACATCTTCTTCCTATTCTTTCACCCGAATTCTCTCTTTTATTATCTCTGTATTTCCTTTTTTCCTGTATATTTTTCATCCATTCGTTTTGCGAATATTATTTTCATATAATTCGCAAACTTTACCTGTTTTCCTTTCTCTAAAACTGAGAATCGCACCTGGGTGGTATTGCGTACATGTCAGTCGCGCTGGTCGGACGATAGGCGTGAATTTACAGCATTCGCTAGACATTCGTCTGAGGGTCTCTGGCCTGGGGCGTGAAAATTCACCCGAGGGACATGGAAAGTAGACAGAGAGTCTGCATTTTCAGTAAACGCATGAGGTTTTTCGTCAGGAAAAACCCGGCTTAGCGTGAAAATCCACTCCGCACTGCAGACGGTGGTCTGAGATTTGCAACTCATGCAAGCCCTCGGCCACTGATGGCTGTTACGTCACGCGATAAGCGGACGAAGGTGTTATACGGACAGGGGAGACTATTTCGCTTGGCGAAATAAGATTAGGATCCTGTGTCCGATTTTAAAGATATTGGCCAAGTTTGAAACTTTAATTTCATTCTCGCTCATAGACTCACAGTAGATAGGTTGCTCGTAAACAGAATAGCTGTTAGCGAAGATCTCAGTTTGTTTCGGCAATTTGTCGAACTTCTAGACTTCCAGAAATATTTTCAGCATTTTTATTCTTAAGTTGTGCGACTACCTGTAATTCTGTGGTTGAGGTAATTAATATGATAGATATATAGATTTTGTGAGTGTTAAAGTGTTTAATCGCTTAATTCATTTTAATCTATTTCTTTAGCGCAGAAGAGAAATAAAGTGGTAGGCTATTATATTTTCTAGGGAAGCATTCAGTGGAAAGCAGAATAAAAATTAAAATTTCTAGCTTATAACGGAAATTGTAGCTATTTATGAATTTAATTTAACTGCTAATACTCAGTCGAGTGTATTTTTCTAAACTAACGTATAAACTCTAGAATCGAGCCTCATGAATGGTGACGGAATACGCACGTGTTCCTAATTCATGAGGATTGCTGATTTTTAAATATAACTTACGTCACGGGAAGTTTAAATGATAAGCAAAGCTCTCTGCTTGCAAGTTTAAATGTAAGTTATAACCAGTACATATTCTGTTTATTATATTATATGTGTTATTTTTCCTCCACACAGTGAAAGTTTTGGGGTGACCCTAACTTTACCAGCACCTAGTAGTAGTAGTTTCCATACTTGTGAAGAAATAGACAGTCCTTATTTTGAACCACGTGGGTTTCTTAAGTACCACTGGTCTAACAGTGTATATGCAACCCGAGTTAGCCAGAAATACTATCTCCCAATAACGGGTTTTCAAAGACTGTAATGATAAATACTGGACCTTGGAGCCAGATCTTAATTTCTTCTAGAAAACTCTACGTAATCTTTCTGCCTGGTGGCGCGAAATACTTCAAGTATTAACTAACATTTCCCGACTATATATATATATATATATATATATATATATATATTTTTTTTTGTGGACAAATCTGTGGTGTGACTGAAGTGAATCCTATACTGAGGGAAGGCACCGACCTGACATTCATCATTTCTAGAAACCTACGCTATTGACACTGTGCTCTGCTAACTCCCGCGCCTGGAATAATTTTAGGTGACTTAATCAGACATTTGAACAAATTTGCACACCCAAGTAGTCGTTCCCGGAGACTCCAAGTTAAATACGTCTTTTGGAACTGGGGACTTCTTGGCAGAAGACTGCATTTTTTTTTAGTCTGTGTGAAGATCTAAAATCAGTGTGTTCCAAGAGGCAGCGAGCAAAGTCGTGAGTACATGTATGAGAGGCCATGGCGGAATGAATGAGTGTACGCTGGTTTGAGTGATATTTTCACTATTATATCTTTGACACCCTGTTGCTGTCCTATTTTTTTTCAATCTGCATAATTTGTTGCTAAGGCTAGAGTTCTTGTGTTTTTGTCTTAGGTTAAATCAGATTTTTTTTTCAAACTCTGTGCATATAATTACGAGATAAAACAAAGAAAACTCTTAGACTCAAAACCCTATGTATCTGTGACTCGGGCGCCATCATCTGTTCTCTTAACGGGGCCGGGCTAAACCTAGAGTTAACACTATAACGGGGCTATCATCCTTGCAACATTTCCTTGATTTTTTATGACTATGTGTATATGTATTCTCCTTGATGTACTTTCTTTGATGTTGTGAGCCGATTTTTTTCTGATATTAAAATCGCTCTTGAACTTAATAATAGTGTTTGGTCAGCTCGTTCTCGATAATATATATATATCATTGTTATAGTTTTCCCACGTCTGTGTGTTTACCTGTCGTCACGTGTATGTGCGTGCCTGTGAGTGATAGAAATATACGTAATATGTATATTGGTGTAGTCTGTCTGACGCTGTAACAACTGTTGTAGAAGATAGGTGAGAGAGAGAAGAATTCTTTTCGCTTTCAGAGACAGCCACTATATCAAAATCTATCATCTCACGTGTGTGGAAATTCTATTACCTTTCACTAACTCTCACTGAGTCTATCACCTATTCAAACCTATTCAGAAGGGACCAAACCTAGTCTTAATTCTCCTATCGAAAATCTACGACAGTATTCCACATGTTCCATACACCACGACAAGAATTGAAGGGCTCACCTGCTCTTCTAACGAGAGCAATGAGCGTGTTTTCCGTATTTTCACAAAAAGACTGGTAGGATTGTGTCATTGATCATTACAGGGGGAGATAATTAGTAATGGGGTTTCATGCTTTCATGTGGTTTCCTCTGGGAGTCCAATCCATCGCCAACGTCTTCTGCTTATCTCTTGCTCAAATGGTACTTGTCTTGCTCATGTCGTCAGTTCCACGTTGGTGAACTGTCAATACTGGGTATTAAACTTTGGTCTCAGGCATTCGTGAAGGAAATTGGCTCTCGTGTCGCATTCGGCATACTTCATTGCTATGCTTTGTTTATGAATACCTTCATCAGATCAGGGCATTTTTCTTGTTGTTAAATTTATTAATTACTTTCGAGATATAAGGTACATTAACTCAATAATTGTGTAACTTCTGTGTGAAGATGCAATCCATTAAGTGTACTTCTCTCTCATGTAGAGCAATGCTTCTTAGCGAGGGATAGATCAACCCCCTGGTGGGGTGCACGACGCGACTTCTGAGAGTGTGAGACATGGCAAATACTTTAGAAGGGGAATCATCATAAACACTCGACAAAACACAGAACTTATGTTAATGTACAAAATAGATTACCGACAACGTCTACGACACACGTTTTAATTAACATTTTCTCATGCATGATTGAAAACAAGCAGCAGCAGACGGCTTACTAATCTAGTAAACTCGTAATTACTTTCAAAGCTAAAATGTTCAATTTTCATTCATTCTTACTTATTTTAAAAATGGAAATGTACATATTTCAAATTACATCTCTGTCATTCTTTAGTTATGAATACATTACATTGTACAGAATGTTAATTTTCTTTTTAAAAAAAAAGTTTTGAATATTTTTGGGGGTTATATTTCTTACGAATTATTTGTAGTATGTCGACAGCTGTGTGAACAGACGTTGAAAATTACGGATAAAAGCATTCCTAATTCACGCTCCTCTAACGATCGGTTTTCTATTTTGCCGGGCTCACCACATGCGCTATATATATATATAACATGCGATATATATAGCTCTGGCTTTATCAATTCAGAATTGAGATTGACGACGTGTTCATGATCGCAGAATTGATAGCCTTACTAGAGATGTTCATTCACCGATTAAAACATGCTACACTTATTTTCCACAAAACAGTCTATCTGTGCTACACTTACTTTCCGTGAAAGAGTCTATCTGGGATTTCTCCCACATCTGGCATATCTTGAAACAAATGCATGAATATGAAACAATCTTTCCATGGAAGAAAGAGTCGCGAGAGATGAAGATGTCATTGCAAATGTGAAGACCCTTGAAGCGCGAGTAGATAACACGCTAAAAGGAGGCTTTCAGCTAAATGGCGCCCTGTTTGGGCGCTAAGAGGTGATAAATAACCATATCTCACAGCTCTCAGGCTCCTAATTCGATTTGCTGGAACGCATCTCTGTGTGGCTGAATTTTCTGTAGTGGTCAGCATTTTAACCGAGGCAAGACATAAGTTGGATCGTACGCGTGGCCTGCGATGTTCACGCACCATCACCATTTCCTTTTACCTAGCTATGGAGAATAGAGCGACCACTGCCGCTGGTGTCCTCGCTGGAAGCCTGCACCAAACGTTTATGTTCATTTGTAGTGGTGGTTTCTGCACCAATTTATTGTATATGATGAGGTTGTAAGTTTCAAGCACAACCTCATCTTAGTCGTCTCTTACTGATGAAGTTGTAAGTTTCAAGCACAATCTCATTTTAGTCGTCTCTTACTGATGAGGTTGTAAGTTTCAAGCACAATCTCATTTTAGTCGTCTCTTACTGATGAGGTTGTAAGTTTCAAGCACAATCTCATTTTAGTCGTCTCTTACTGATGAGGTTGTAAGTTTCAAGCACAACCTCATTTTAGTCGTCTCTTACTGATGAGGTTGTAAGTTTCAAGCACAACCTCATTTAAGTCGTCTCTTACTGATGAGGTTGTAAGTTTCAAGCACAACCTCATTTTAGTCGTCTCTCACTGATGAGGTTGTAAGTTTCAAGCACAACCTCATTTTAGTCGTCTCTTACAAGACCCTGAGGTAGCAGTAGACTTTATATGTTTGTTTGTTTGTTTTCCTGACAGACTCCTGAGAGTTACACAGGGCGTATCTTAAATCATTCATTATCACTGTTATGTTCGCTGCCTGTGGAGCAGAGTTTTGGTGTCGGTCAAAAAATTTCTGACTCCGACTCTAGAAATTGTAGAAGTCCGACTCCCGACCCCAACTATAATTCTTTTACTATACTAGTTATATGGCATAACATTACGCACTTATTTGTATAAATATGGTACATGTGTGAATGATTAAGTACATGGCTTTCGTAGATTATACGTAATTAGTAAAATAATCTCCGTACCTCTGACAATATGACCTCTTGAAGAGTCAGTATTCAGACATTCTAATTCGTTTAGCATCTGAAGAAATAGATACTATAAATCGACATTTTTAACGTTGCTTTATCAAATATATAAATTTGCTTGTTATTAGCAGATCTGAATCAATTCAGATGTTGCTCTATGTGGGACGCTATATATGGTTTGGCACCATCATATTCGAGCATTACGACCGTGATTGGTTGCCCCCAGATGTCAAGGGAAATGTGACACAACTTGATGTAACGATGTAGCGGGATTTGCAGAATTCTTGCCCCTTCTAATTTATATAGCAGAAGACTTTTTTTGTTTTTAATTCACTATTTAAAACATTTCACAGTGTACTTTTTACTTCAGTCGCTTAACATGTACTAAGTTAATAATAAACAACTAATTTGTAATTTTATTTCAATTTTTTAAAGCGCCCACCCCCTTATTTGCATGGATCAAACGTGTAACTGCGTTGGCTTGTCTCGTAAATTTCAGAATCTGGGTCGGGACATATTTACCAGTAAATTAATATTAGACAAACATAAAGGTATGTTTTCAGGCACTCGTAAGAAATAAAGAAGTAGAACACTTAGACAACAGAAAAACAACAGACGTGAGTGGCTTACCCAGGGTTCGAACCCCGTACCTTCCGTACTACAACACCGCCTAGCTATACAAGCGAATCACACTAACCTCACGGCCAGCTAGGCATCCCCAAAAAAGGATGCTTTACTGACAGGTCATCAGTGCGAAACACAAGATAACACAGGAAGTTTATATGTTTATACAATACCAGAAACCTACCCTCTGTTCTATACTACTGTCCTTAAGTCTTCTATCATTTACTGGACACAGTATCAAGGTCTTTGTCTTGTTTGGACTGACACATACTGCAGAATAGAGGAACAACAGAAGTGATTGCGTCATTAATGGGCTGAGGTGCCCATTGTAAACTTCCGGTGTTATCTTGTGTTTCGCACTGATGACCTGTCAGTAAAGCATCCTTTTTTGGGGATGCCTAGCTGGCCGTGAGGTTAGTGTGATTCGCTTGTATAGCTAGGCGGTGTTGTCGTACGGAAGGTACGGGGTTCGAACCCTGGGTAAGCCACTCACGTCTGTTGTTTTTCTGTTGTCTAAGTGTTCTACTTCTTTATTTCTTACGAGTGCCTGAAAACATACCTTTATGTTTGTCTAATATTAATTTACTGTTTACAGGCCTCGGGTTTCCCTTCCTTATGTGTTATTAACATATTTACCAACCGACTCCACTAAAAAACGACCGACTCCACAGCCCTGCTATGGAGCATGGGAACACCATTCCAGCTGGCCCGCCGTTCAGAAAGCCTATACAAATCATTCACATGCTCTTACCGCGGTGACTTCTTTCTGTAGGAATTGTTTTACACGGGAAGTGGTAATTATAGCTTTATAGTGGACTCCAGGTACCAGAATACTAAAAAGTTAAGAACCACTGGTTTATATGATCTATTTTTCCAGTATCAAGCAATTTTCACAACTGAATACTTGCCCTGTTTGGGAACTCGTCCTCTTCTTTGATCTTTTATTTGTTTTTTGTTTTTTCAGAAAAAGGCCATTACCTAGAAAATGTTTGCAGTGAAATCACTTGTCGTATTTGACATGTGTAATCCCAGGTTTGGACATTAAACCACCACAATTGCTTTAATTATGTTGCTACCATTTTCTGAAACAGGCGTCGAATCGCGGAGTGGTTAAAGCGGCTTCTTCTTGAGGCAACGCTACGTGGTTCAAAACCAGGTAGTTTTTTGCTGAAGTCTACTCAACTGCTAATGGAAGCCTGAGTGCGCTCTTGAGTTAGACGAGGCCCTGGCAGTAAGGAAACGAACTGGTCACTCCACTCCTCATGAAGCTGAAACCTAGTGTATCGAAGCCTCTAGAACTTTACTCCTCTACGGCAGAATCTGCTATGGGACTACCTTTATGTTCTCAAATGCTTTATCCAAATGTGTCAAAACTAACAACTACACCAACCTTCAAGAGAAACCTAAACTTACCTGTTAAGTTTTTAAAATCTCATACACTGCGCATGTTCCACATTCATTAAGCTAAATTTGTTCTTCCTATAGAGAACGCACGTTCAAGAACAACACGTCTTTCGTGAGCCGGTTCTCTACTCGCAGACGTGACCGCAGCAGTACCACAGGCAGTTTCAACAGCCGGGATGGGATCGGTACTCACTCACAGTCACCCATGACAGCCCGCCATCACTCCAGGAGATCAGCCATTTCCACAAGCGAGGAGGAAGTGACAAATGTTATAGATAGGTTAGTACAGCATTTGCGGACCTTCATTGTGCATGTGTGCGTGTTTTCTCTTTACTGTATGAATGTCTGTGTTTTTTTTTTCTTTTTATTCGTTGCGATCCTCCGGGGGTTAGAGTTTTCAATCTTTTCCCTTTTTTGTTTGTTTGGGGTGGTTAGGTTTATTTATTTTTTTTAATAAGTATCGAAAAAGGTAATGCGTCTTACTAGAACAAACGAAGTATAAAATTGCCTACGTTGCGACCACACTGTCTTCGTCAGGGAAAGGAAAGAAGGCGAGCGCTAAGTAAGGGACATGAGAAAATCAATAAAAAGTGTATCACTCGGCCGACAGAAGTCAGTATTTACTCTCTTATCTCCAGAATCGGAAGTATCTTTGTATATCAACAGATGGTGACCTGTTTCGACCGGGTGATATACTTTTTATATTCTGAGTTGGTGTAGCGAAAACCTTGGAACGCCATCCCAAATAAGATGATAAAAATGATATAAATCCGCTATGTTTTTTTTGGTGGCTTTTTGTTTCTTTTTTGGAGCGGAAAGCACAGGATAAAAAAGTTTGTAGAGAGGCTTGGTTCACAGCCTCTATATCTCATGGCGCAAAGCGGCGGCGGGGGGGGGAGAGAATGAAGGGGGGAACACATTTATTCCAACATGTGCTACTAAATGAACGAAACGATGATAATGAAAGAAAGAACTTGATGGATGCTCTGTTTGAGAAGTTTTAGTAAAAACGCAGGAAGAGATACGTGTATAAAACAAAGAAAGACAGATCTGGAAAACAGGTGACATTAGAAAAGTGTGAAAATTTCATCTGAAAACACATTGTTCAACTGCCAATGCGTGTCGTAAGTGTGAGAACAAAGGATAGTTTAAAGAAAAATTCATCTATGACGTGGCTAAAGCATGCAACAAAACTGGTTTAGCCACCGTGCGTACGATTTCAATCCATCTATTCTATGTAGAGCACCCATTTATGAAAATCTGTAGCTTTTTTGATGTTATTTCTGTTGTTCTCTAAGTTTTACAGCCCTACGGTAGAAATGACTTGACATTTGAGGTGAAGATTCAGGTATACAAGCCATACTTTGAGAATTGTGCAACCAGTGCTGGGTCGCCATGCAGTGGATACCGTCTCATTGTGGAATACCAGGAAACGAGAGAGCGGACCGACTGGCTAAGGAAGGTGCTACAGACGAGCAACCGGATGTACCAGTTACGTACCATCAGAAGAAAAAGATGATCAAATCAATCAGAAAGCCACCAACACCAACACAGGATGACTACCAAGCTATGAACAGATCAGAACAAATTGTCACTCTGCGCCTCAGAACAGGACACAACCGACTCCGCAGCCACATGTATACAAAATTCAAGATTGGCAATTCATCCATGTGTACATGTGGACAGACACCCCAGACTGCGGAGCACGTACTTCAAGATTGCCCCGAATATGATATATTGAGGCAAACCCACTGGCCCAGAGAAACAACACTGGAAGCAAAACTATACGGACCTCTGTATGAACTACAAAAGACAGTGAAGTTTATACAAGAAACAACATTGCAGATATAGACAATATAGTTCAAGCGAACGAAAAAAGACGAAGAAGAGGTGAAGATTCTTATTTTTGTGTTGGACTTGATTTTTTTTTTTTTTTCTTACTTCTCAGTGTATTTCGCGTAATCGCGATTTAAAGCAAACAGGTGATTGGCCTGTTGTGACTTTGCATGAGGGCCTGCCTCCTTACCGCCTCCATGCAGGCTGCTCTCCTCCTTTTTCAGCCGGGCTTGGGACCGGCCTAGGCGGAGAATGGGAGAAGATCGGCTACCACGATAAGCATTGGAAACTAAGAGCCAGGGATCCAGACCTCCAGAGTCCGCTGGGAGGACAACATTAGACAATCTTTGAAGGACCGAGGACTAGAATGGAACCAGGCCAGGAGGAAGACAGCCGACATAATAGTCTGGCGCTCTCTCTTCCAAACCTCTGCACCTCACGGTAGAAGGGGAACGACTAAGTAAGTAAGTATTTCTAAGTGCAACGACAGCTGCTTATGCCTTTTGTATTCTTATTTTGATATCACTGTATGACTCTCATACTTTGTCTACACATTTCTACCAAAGTATATGTATGTGTCTACATCTTGTGAGGTTATTGCGGTCTGATTATCGTTTCCTGCATATATTCTCTTTATCCTTGTCTTCTTCCAGTGTGTTGTTGATGGATCGCTTACCTCAATGTTTGGCAAGAGTTACTGTGTGAGCTCAGTTGCAACCAGCGTTGCCACTCCATCCTATTCTTTTCCTCCTAGATTTGTTTTTAATCTATTTTTTTTTAATAATCAAGGTTTCAACTTTTTTTTCCTGACGATCTGTGGGTTTTTTGTTGTTGTTTTTTTAAAATTAAATAAACGACAAAGATTTTTAATTTTGATCGGTTGAAAGAGTTTTTTTTATTTTCTCAGGGAAATCTTATGAAAAATAAGCGGATAAACAGATCAATAGGCTGTGACAGATATATTATTATTATTATTATGCTATGACGTGATACAACTGATAATAGGTTGCTTGCTAAGGATGCTTTAAAGTATAAAAATGCCTGATGCTATACTTGATGTCCACCCACGTGACTTATATGAGATGTTAACGAAGGATGATGTCACAAAAGATTTAAAAATTAAAAGTAGACCTATATCAGATTGGGAGCCGTGGTAGCGCAGTGGTTAGTGCACTGACATCCTAGCTCATTGGTCCGTGGTTCGATCCGCAGTTAAGGTGGGATTTTTTTAGACCGCAAACGGCTCCGGGATCGACCCAGCCTAATGAATTAGGTACCAGAGCAACTGTGGGAAGGTTAAGGCGGCCGGCGTGATGCTGACCACATCACAACTAGTGTGCTGATGGTCAAGAAAGTATGGGCCTAATATCATATTCCCAATATGCATCAATGGACGTGTCACGTGATCCTTGTATCAGATACTGCCGTAGGGGAATGAAGTGTTTGTGACTTCAGGATACTAGGTCCAGCTTCGAAATGCGGGTGACCAGCTCCCATTCCTCACTGCTTTCACCTTCCCTAATTCAAGAGCAGAAACAGGCACCCGTATACAGATGGGTAGATTGGAGCGTGACGCTAGTAGGTTTTGAACCCGTAAAACGTGCATGACAAAGTTGAACTTCATGAGTTTAGTAAGAAAGATTTAAAAATTGTTCCTTGATAGCTGGTTTTTCTAGTGTGTAAATTTGTGCCATTTGATACGCTGACGACACTGCGTTTTGCTACATTTTATTTTCATAGTGCATAATTTTTGTTCAAAGGGTTAATTACTTTAATTAAATTAACATATGGCGCATATTCAATTTCTGAAACAGTCAGCTATTAGTAAGCAATAGTATTTGTTGTTTGTTTTTTGTTGTTTGCGTTCGTTCGTTCGTTCGTTCGTTCGTTCGCTCAGCCGTCTTTCTCAAAACTCTGGCCATTTTGAGCGTAATTACGTTGTGTCGTAGTTTACAGCTATACTGCGATATCTGCGCCTTTCGGCTCGACACATCCGATTTCAGTAAGCAATTTTTACGGGTTTGCTTCCCTGCCACCTCAAGCCTATATGTTTGGTACACCTCATGTCCATACAATAGTTCAGTGAGGTGGCTGTACCAGTGAGCGTCAACGGAGCCGATACGTAACTGTGCCTCAGAACTGGGAGGCCCCGTGTCCGGGAACGCCACACACAGCCGATTGAGGCAACGGTCGCCTAATAGTATATTATTTGTAAAACATAATGATAACACTAATTCTGCCACTACTCTGAAGTTAAATACCAATTTACATGCCTTTAATTTATAAAATATAAATAAACTGCTAAATGTCACGGAGTGCTAGACATTTATTGTCTGTTTTACCCGACTAAGTTACTCATTCTTGTCTATTTAATTTTGTACCGCCTCTCCCCTGCCTTAGATTTGCATTCTGTTGCAAGACACTTTTATTTAAGCTTGTCAGTTTGGTCTAATAACCGCCCCACTATATATCTTATTCGTCTGCCAATCAGTCCTATTGTATGGCTCTGAAACATGGAGAACAACAAAAACAAGAACAGAAAAGTTAGACAATTATAAATGGGTGCTTGCGTAGAATAGAACGATTAAAATGATAAAGTCATCAATGTGGAACTGATAACAATAACCAGACAAGTGTCAGTGGAACAAGAGATAACAATAACCAGACAAGTGGCAGTGGAACAAGAGATAACAATAACCAGACAAGTGGCAGTGGAACAAGAGATAACAATAACCAGACAAGTGGCAGTGGAACAAGAGATAACAATAACCAGACAAGTGGCAGTGGAACAAGAGATAACAAAAACCAGACAAGTGGCAGAGGAACAAGTGATAACAATAACCAGACAAGTGGCAGTGGAACAAGAGATAACAATAACCAGACAAGTGGCAGTGGAACAAGAGATAACAATAACCAGACAAGTGGCAGTGGAACAAGAGATAACAAAAACCAGACAAGTGGCAGAGCAACAAGTGATAACAATAACCAAACAAGTGGCAGTGGAACAAGAGATAACAAAAACCAGACAAGTGGCAGAGGAACAAATGATAACAATAACCAGACAAGTGGCAGTGGAACAAGAGATAACAATAACCAGACAAGTGGTGGTGGAACAAGAGATAACAATAACCAGACAAGTGGTGGTGGAACAAGAGATAACAATAACCAGACAAGTGGTGGTGGAACAAGAGATAACAATAACCAGACAAGTGGTGGTGGAACAAGAGATAACAATAACCAGACAAGTGGTGGTGGAACAAGAGATAACAATAACCAGACAAGTGGCAGTGGAACAAGAGATAACAATAACCAGACAAGTGGCAGTGGAACAAGAGATAACAATAACCAGACAAGTGGTAGTGGAACAAGAGATAACAAAAACCAGACAAGTGGCAGAGGAACAAGAGATAACAATAACCAAACAAGTGGTGGTGGAACAAGAGATAACAATAACCAGACACGTGGCAGTGGAACAAGAGATAACAATAACCAGACAAGTGGTGGTGGAACAAGAGATAACAATAACCAGACAAGTGGTGGTGGAACAAGAGATAACAATAACCAGACAAGTGGCAGTGGAACAAGAGATAACAATAACCAGACAAGTGGCAGTGGAACAAGAGATAACAATAACCAGACAAGTGGCAGTGGAACACGAGATAACAATAACCAGACAAGTGGAAGTGGAACACTAGATAACAATAACCAGACAAGTGGCAGTGGAACAAGAGATAGCAATAACCAGACACGTTTCAGTGGAACAAGAGATAACAATAACCAGACAAGTGGTGGTGGAACAAGAGATAACACTAACCAGACAAGTGGTAGTGGAACAAGAGATAACAATAACCAGACAAGTGGCAGTGGAACAAGAGATAACAATAACCAGACAAGTGGTGGTGGAACAAGAGATAACAATAACCAGACACGTGGCAGTGGAACAAGAGATAACAATAACCAGACAAGTGGCAGTGGAACAAGAGATAACAATAACCAGACAAGTGGCGGTGGAACAAGAGATAACAATAACCAGACAAGTGGCAGTGGAACAAGATATAACAATAACCAGACAAGTGGCAGTGGAACAAGAGATAACAATAACCAGACAAGTGGCAGTGGAACAAGAGATAACAATAACCAGACACGTGGCAGTGGAACAAGAGATAACAATAACCAGACAAGTGGTGGTGGAACAAGAGATAACACTAACCAGACAAGTGGTAGTGGAACAAGAGATAACAATAACCAGACAAGTGGCAGTGGAACAAGAGATAACAATAACCAGACAAGTGGTGGTGGAACAAGAGATAACAATAAACAGACACGTGGCAGTGGAACAAGAGATAACAATAACCAGACAAGTGGCAGTGGAACAAGAGATAACAATAACCAGACAAGTGGCGGTGGAACAAGAGATAACAATAACCAGACAAGTGGCAGTGGAACAAGATATAACAATAACCAGACAAGTGGCAGTGGAACAAGAGATAACAATAACCAGACAAGTGGCAGTGGAACAAGAGATAACAATAACCAGACAAGTGGCAGTGGAACAAGAGATAACAATAACCAGACAAGTGGCAGTGGAACAAGAGATAACAATAACTAGACAAGTGGCAGTGGAACAAGAGATAACAATAACCAGACAAGTGGCAGTGGAACAAGAGATTACAATAACTAGACAAGTGGCAGTGGAACAAGAGATAACAAGAACCAGACATGTGCCAGTGGAACAAGAGATAACAATAACCAGACAAGTGGCAGTGGAACAAGAGATAACAATAACTAGACAAGTGGCAGTGGAACAAGAGATAACAATAACCAGACAAGTGGCAGTGGAACAAGAGATAACAATAACCAGACAAGTGGTGGTGGAACAAGAGATAACAATAACCAGACAAGTGGCAGTGGAACAAGAGATAACAATAACTAGACAAGTGGCAGTGGAACAAGAGATAAAAATAACCAGACAAGTGGCAGTGGAACAAGAGATAACAATAACCAGACAAGTGGCAGTGGAACAAGAGATAACAATAACCAGACAAGTGGCAGTGGAACAAGAGATAACAATAACCAGACAAGTGGCAGTGGAACAAGAGATAACAATAACTAGACAAGTGGCAGTGGAACAAGAGATAACAATAACCAGACAAGTGGCAGTGGAACAAGAGATAACAATAACCAGACAAGTGGCAGTGGAACAAGAGATAACAATAACCAGACACGTGGCAGTGGAACAAGAGATAACAATAACCAGACAAGTGGTGGTGGAACAAGCGATAACAATAACTAGACAAGTGGCAGTGGAACAAGAGATAACAATAACTAGACAAGTGGCAGTGGAACAAGAGATAACAATAACCAGACACGTGGCAGTGGAACAAGAGATAACAAGAACCAGACAAGTGGCAGTGGAACAAGAGATAACAATAACTAGACAAGTGGCAGTGGAACAAGAGATAACAATAACCAGACAAGTGGCAGTGGAACAAGAGATAACAATAACCAGACAAGTGGCAGTGGAACAAGAGATAACAATAACCAGACAAGTGGCAGTGGAACAAGAGATAACAATAACCAGACACGTGGCAGTGGAACAAGAGATAACAAGAACCAGACATGTGCCAGTGGAACAAGAGATAACAATAACCAGACAAGTGGCAGTGGAACAAGATATAACAATAACTAGACAAGTGGCAGTGGAACAAGATATAACAATAACTAGACAAGTGGCAGTGGAACAAGAGATGAGAAAATGACGCTAGAGATCGATCGGACACACATTGAGGAAACTTACTGGTAGCATTACCGGGTGTAAAGTGCAATCTTTACTATCTTGCAATATAATACATTTATATACTTATTATGTTCGCAAATATTTTGTAAACAAAGTATTTCCTTTTTTAAGTGCTTAAGGAGAAGTCATTTTTGAGTTACTTCCCTTGAAATGAGTCCCGTCATCTTCGATCGGATTCCGCGGACGAATTTAGGCCTACTGCGATTTATTCTTTGCCTGGGTAGGAATAGATTGTTCTTGCTTCAGTATATCTATGGCCTGAATTTATACGTAGTGTTTGTATGAGTAGGACGAGTCTGTCTTATATATGGATATCTTTACATTTCTAATTCGAACTATGTTGGTTGTCGCTAGAAAAGGTCAAAGGCTATGCAGCGGAAGTATCGCTAGCAAGGGGTGTGATTCATGGCTGTCATCCTGTCGGGATGTCGAATTTTGTTGTAGCCGGCTTTTTGCCGAAAAAGTGATCTATAAGTAAATGGGGAAAAGTGATAGTCATTTAGACATGTTGTATGTACTTTACCCCAGTGTTTATTCTCTTTTGCCAAGGAATGGCAAAGTTATATTTCGCATAGAAAGGTAAAACCACAATTTATTATGAACTTGGGCTTCGCCATCGTTGTCGATAAGCAGATGCACAGTGGTACTTTTGAAAAGAATATTTGTTCAAAGGAAGATGACATTCCTATGTATCAGCACTAGATTATATGATATTATTCAATTACCTCTATGATAGAAGCTATGAAGAAATGAGGACATTTAACGAATGACCAATTTTGGTCTGTATCCAATAGTGAGTGAAGCTCACGAGAGAAGAACAGCCATGTTGAAATTCATATACTTTGTATTTATCGAGTGAGAAAAAGGGATGCCTGTACTATCGCTCGATGAACCAAGAAATCACTGCTACATGTGAGAACCCATGTCTGGGATTCCTATATCTTTATGGAAAATATATATATTGAACCTTACGTGAAGGGATATTCGCTAGACGAGATTAGGTCTAGGAGCCTTCCTATATATTGGTTATGGTCTGACGTGCCCAGTCAGTAAAGCCAGATGATTTACATGATGGAACTCTGAATGCTTATTTACGAATGCTCCATTATGATATTTGCCAAGCATGAATGCTAACTTAAGATGATATTCCTGTGATCAACATTATGCTGTCTATGTCGACATTTGTTCCTGTAACCATACACGTACTGTCCAAGTGTGCGTCCCATTAAATGTTATAAAAAAGACCACCGTAGTTCCAGTACTTCTTGAATTCGAACAGTGTGAGTATGAGTGATGTACTACCAACCTGTCAACTCTATCGAATCATTCTACCATTCGCGTACTGACATTCAGATACACACTCATTGTCTACACTCACATTCTTGTCGGAGCCTCATCACGTTCCAGGACAAGATGACCTGTATGACCAAAACTGTGCTGGGTTTAATGAGTTGACAATCGTTACACTTTACTACACCAGTCCCAACATCTACATTTATCAACTGGTGGACATTCACGTCATTAAACAAATAAAGCGTGATTCAACAACTAGTAGCCAGTATGAGTTAACAACTACAGAGTTTAACAACTGGTGTGCCAGCTTCCTGGGTCAACCTGCACAGTGACCATATTGAGAAGTAAACTACTGAGACCAGACTTTCCTTGGGGTCTGTTACGACACACAAATACATCAACAGTACAACT
>JAMPIV010012225.1:572500-586873 GCA_024509875.1 Oreohelix idahoensis | reverse complement strand
AAACGGTATTGAAGCAGTACGTTTACTATCTACGTGAAACTTACAATTAGCAACGAAATTAGAAAACAATGGGGTTTCGAGTACAGTCATGTGACAGCACTGTTCTTTGTACCATTCCTTCTTCTCCTTTATTAAAGTTATTTGTAGCTTACATTTACGTTAATTTATTATATGTGGATTAAAGTTCTCACACAACAGCAAATTGGCAGCATACTATAAGAGACAAATACAACGACGGATTTGAAAGCGCTTCGTAATGCAACATCGATCCGATGATGTCATCGACTCCTAGGGATAGAAGCAGACAGGGTGACTTTCACCTAACCACCATGAAAGAGGGCGACGACAGAAGCTGGAGACAGACCACGCATGCTATGATAGTTTGTTGGCATTGGTTATGTCACCAGTTGCATGGTTATGTCACAGTTGCCATGGTTATGTCACAGCTGTGGATGAACAAAAGAGACATGACGACTGCCAATGGATTTGTTAACGGGCATATTGTCCGAAAGTTGCCTGACATGAATAATCATAATAGTTTTAACGTTTTTAACATGATATAAAGGAAAACGCTTAGGTCTAGCACGTAATGTTCCCCTGACTAAACACTCTTTTGATTACTGATTTTGGTAATATTACGACAATGTCACCAATGTGGAACTGATGACAAGAACCAGATAAGTGCCAGTTGAACAAAAAGTGAGAAGAAGACGCTGGCGATGGATAGGATACACATTGAGGGAAACCTGTTGATAACCTCACGAGACCGTCCTTATTCTGAAATCCCGAGCGTAAAAGTAGTATAGGAAGATTTTTTTTAAAACACATGGAGAAGACAACTGGAGGCATAACTGACAGGGTCGACTTTGATCCACTGTCACTGAGCGTCAGCTCTTGGTTGTCACTGAGTGTCAGCTCTTGGTTGTCAATGAGCGTCAGCTCTTGGTTGTGTCTGAGTGTCAGCTCTTGGTTGTCACTGAGTGTCAGCTCTTGGTTGTCACTGAGTGTCAGCTCTTGGTTGTCACTGAGCGTCAGCTCTTTGTTGTCACTAAGTGTCAGCTCTTGGTTGTCACTAAGTGTCAGCTTCTTGGTTGTCACTGAGGGTCAGCTCTTGGTTGTCACTGAGTGTCAGCTCTTGGTTGTCACTGAGTGTCAGCTCTTGGTTGTCACTGAGCGTCAGCTCTTGGTTGTCCCTGAGCGTCAGCTCTTGGTTGTCACTGAGCGTCAGCTCTTGGTTGTCATTGAGCGTCAGCTCTTGGTTGTCACTGAGCGTCAGCTCTTGGTTGTCACTGAGGGTCAGCTCTTGGATGTCACTGAGGGTCAGCTCTTGGATGTCACTGAGCGTCAGCTCTTGGTTGTCACTGAGTGTCAGCCTCTTGGTTGTCACTGAAGGTCAGCTCTTGGTTGTCACTGTGTGTCAGCTTCTTGGTTGTCACTGAGGGTCAGCTCTTGGTTGTCACTGAGGGTCAGCTCTTGGTTGTCACTGAGCGTCAGCTCTTGGTTGCCATTGAGCGTCAGCTTTTGGTTGTCACTGAGCGTCAGCTCTTGGTTGTCACTGAGCGTCAGCTCTTGGTTGCCATTGAGCGTCAGCTTTTGGTTGTCACTGAGCGTCAGCTTTTTGTGGCTTTGGTGCTATTATATGATATTGCGCAGTTCGTTTAAGTTGTATTGGGCTGCCATAAAGTGAATTGCAAGGAAGATACGAAAAGACCTTAAGATGATTGCATTGGACAGAAGAACACGGCTTGCGTTTGTTTAAGGCGTATGCTCCTTGGGATCTAAAGGGTAAAGAATCAATTAAATTAACATAGGTAATCTACCTAGTTGACCACATCACACCTCATTCAAATTTACAAGTTAGGACTAAAACTAATTGCGGAGTTTATGAATTCAATGCCCTTATTATTTCTGGTAAAAGTCTTCTGGCATTTTAGGCCGCTAGAAGTAATTATAATTAACGTGGAAATGCCAAAGTATTATTAAAACGATTCACTATTAAAGTACATTACACGGTTCAGTGGGGTTTTGGGAGTGCGGCCTGGATCACTTAAATGACTTTTTGGAACAATTACACGCGCGAGTTATTACTAATTATGTGACCTGGTAAATGTGTATTCTAATACTACTAGAGATTGCTCATTCGCAAAGTTGACTTTTTTTGACTCAGCAATGGGATCACATCACTTATTAAAGTGTACAACCTGACACCATGAGCGACCGAATCGCTCTAGTGCTACTTTATTTACGCCTTATTATGGCCTAGTTGCAGTCTCTACTCGACCACTCTGCGTTGAGTTATATTCACTGCAATCGTAGGGGAAAAATAAAAATGGTTTTTCTATAAAGCATGACTTCCCGCTTGTTTTGCAATCATTTTGGTTTTCTATAAAGTGTTATGAGTGCCCGCTTGTCTTAAATCTTTCCATTCATTATAGTTTTCGATAATATGTGACTGCGGCTCGTCTTCAATCTTTCCATTCATTATGGTTTTGTATGCAGTGTTATTAACGTCCGCTTGTTTTAAATTTTCCATTCATTATGGTTGTCTATAAAGTGTCCTGACTTCCCACTTGTCTTCAATCATTCTCTTCCTTATGATTTTCTAAACAGTGTTGTCACTTCCCGCTTGTCTTCAATTACTTCCTTCATTATTGTTTTCTATACATTGTTAACACTTTCCGTTTGTCTTCAATCATTCCTTTTATTATGGTTTTCAATAAAGTATTATCACTTCTTCAATCTTTTCCTTTATTATTATTCTTATCATCATTTCACTTTTCACTTCACTCCTTATGGACGATAGAGTCACTACTGTGGCTGGTCCCTTTTTAGTTTCTCTTTTCATCCCCTAGGTTTTAATTTCCCCCCCTTCCCCAATGACTTAAAAAAAATTTATTTGTTTCAATTTCCATGAAATGAGGCCCATTCTTTTGCATGTCGAACTTTCGAGAGCCTCGGGTTTTTATTCCAAATGCGCGATTGGTGTTTATGCTCTAGTGCTCCAGTTTACCCAGCTGTAAAAGAGTACCTGACTCTGCTCTTGGGTTAATGAAGGCAAAAGACAGCGAGGAAGACAACCGGTCACCCGACCTAATAAAGCTAGAAGTGGTATAGGGAAGTCTCTAATACTTCACTCCTCTACGGCAGTATCTGCTATGAGACTGAATTTACCTTTTACTAAACAGCATTGAAGAGTGTGCCCCGCGTGGTTCCCGGGGGTCTCTGAAGGAGACAAAGAAAATATAGTGCTGCACCCCTTAGGCATGTCGTACACGGCCACTATTTTGAAATTACTAGTGTAAAAGCCCGTCATAAGACGGGAATGAAATTCAAAAGCACCAATACCTAACGGCAATTTTACTTATTCAAAAGTATTTAAAAAAAACCACTGTGCATCACCACAGTACACGAACTACGTAGCAGCAGCGAGGATCCCAATGTGTGTATACGGCATGACACATTCTATAAATATATTTGTGCACACCGTCATTTGCGCATTGTTCTTTGGTAAGTGTTACTATTTTCGGAAGAGTACATATAAGGGAAACAATACAATTAATGTCTAACTTTCAACCAAAGTTGCATCCCTTAGCGTTACTGACAGAAAAAGCTGAGATTTTATATATATTGATACATGAGGCTGGCAATCGCATCAAGTCAAACAGACTGCTACAGAAAATATCGCTGCAAGGGTATGCGAATGCTTGGGGCAAGCTTCCTACAAGGTGGGCAGCTGAGGTGGTGGTTCGAAACCTGGCAACGTTTGCTCCAATCTACTCAGCTATACCCCCCCCCCCCCATGGATTTTTGACCCTGCTCTTAAGTTAGGGAAGGTAAAGTCAGCATGGACGGGAACTGGCCACCATACTTCATAAAGCTAGTTCCAATATGGGGAAGTTTCTAACATTCCACGCCTCTAAGGCAGTATCTTCTATAGGAACACCTTAGTGACCGAAAGTAGCAGTATCTGGATTTCGTTAAGGTCATTTAGTGATTTTTTCATTGTATAATAAGTCAGGAATACACTCCTCGTTCTGGAATGCCCAGGTAAGAGAGACAGAGGGAGGCCAAGGAACACGCGGAGAAGAGAACTGGAGATAGACATGAAGGGGATGAAGAAAACATGGAAAGACCTTGAACTGATGGCACGTTACAGGAAGATTTGACTTACGTTTGTTGAAGGGCTATTCGCCTTGGGGAACTGAAAGGTGATGAATGAACGGATGAATGTGAGGGATTGGCTAGACATATATTTCCTGTACTTACATCTTAAACTTGATTGGTTCATTGATAAATTTGGGGAAGAATGGAAGATGTTAACATTAAATTCACTCTTAGGGAAGGGTATGAGGTAAAAACATTTAGAATCCCTGGCGACTAGAAACTACTGCAAACACATAACTGTATTTGTGATGTGCGTGATGAGAACCTCTGGTATCCTGCATCATCCGCGGAAGTCGGACCTCAGTTCGTTTACAGAGAGTGAAGTGTAAAACCATATTTTGACTTCCAACTTTTAAAAAAAACATGAGTTGGAAGCACAATGCAAACACCAAGAGCACATAAAAACACGAAGTGGTGTCTAATTTTTAAATATAGTAACTATTATACGGACACAACGTAATTCTTACGCTTGAATGAATCGCAAACTTGACAGGTAAGCGTGGCAAAGCTTGGAAAACCAACACGCAAAGTTATGGGTCTATATATACAATCACGTTCATGAAGCCCCAGGGGACGTCAGGTCAGTTTATAAGAGAATATTTTAGCTCGTACTGTAATCCCTATATTTGAAATGTGCTAATTTCACATTAGTATTTTTACAAATGACAATCATAACGCGTATATTATAATGCCAGATATTAAGAAATGTTCTTTCGCGTTAAGTAAGATAATAGGGCAGCTTAGACGTGAATATACAAACTTCCGTGTCAAATGTCATTGAGACCGTCAAGAAATTTGAACCAGATTTTTCTAGTATATTATCATCCATTTAAAATTTTAAAAAATTAACATATCAGACAGCTTTATCCGGTCATGCAGTTAACTATCTTTGCATCGGATCTCGGACACACACACTTTTTATCGACTTTTTAGGACTGTCTGCGTGTATTAAAATAAAAAACAGTATTTGAAAACATACCAAAATCTAATAACAATTGTAAAACTACGCAAACGTTAATGGTATTGGTATGCTTCAAGATCAAGCGGTTTGTTCAATACTGTACTTTAAAAAGGAAACTTCAGCATCAAGAAGCAGATGTAGACAAAAAACATCATGGTAAAACAATATACATACATGGGTAGGAACGATTTTACCAGAGACACACATTCTGGCACATGAAAAATAAGTGTTGGAGTAAATAATAAAGCGTTCATCTTCATTAGAATGTATGGTGTTTGTTATTTTTATTGTTTATTTATTTGTTCATTTAATAAATTCTTCTTTTTTTTTTGGGGGGGGGGGGGGGGGTGCGGGCCTTTCCACTCTTTCCTTCCCTTTTGATTCACGTCCAGGGCACTCTGGTTTTTGGTTGTTTGTTTCTCAGTTTATCTCCCATTTTTTCTTCAGTATCCAGCTAAATATCTGGTTATATATCTATATATATATATATATATATATATATATTGTCGCAAAATGGTTTCAAGTCATTGCAAACGGGTTCAGTTAGATTTATAAACCCATCAACGATCGATTGACCGCTTTCAAAATGGCGGCGTATCAGCGAAATGTGTATCAGACAGAGGAAATCGCCAAGGATAAATAAAAGCAGAAGGGAATCCGTATGAAAAGGATTTTACATTTCAGTACAGGGAAGGATTGTGTATAACTGCATATAAGAAGGAACGGTAGGAAGTTCTCATTTATGGAGATATATGCGTATTTCGGCGGCCCACAGTTACGCTAAAAGCGTGTAACCCACTTCTGTTCTCAATATTAAAATCAACAAATAACAGTTTGGGAATTTACATGGATAGGAAGATAGAGTTTTATCAGCTGTATAAAACTAGATAAGATGGAACAATATGGGTATTATATATGCCGAGAATGATAAAGGCAAAATTTCAATCGACGCACAGATCGGCCGAAATCACTGTTCGGGAAGGATTTTTCAGGCTTAGGTTTAAGCTGTGACGTCGGTACTCTCCGATACGTCCGCGCTATACGTATTTAAAGCGTATCGGTAAAACTGGAGGGATACACAACGAAAGAGGTTTGAGACAGACTGGAGGCAGAGTTTCGCCACTACCCATGAATTGTGAGCGGATCGCCAGAAACATTTTTAAGTCCAGTATCTGAAGTCTGAGGGTAAGCGAAATTATGATAACTACCGTGTATAATATTTGTTATTTCAGGTTCATATAGAATTCACAAAATATGCCTGTATAATAGTCATTGATATAATGTATTGTATTTTTAATATGATCTAAACATGTGCATTGTGGATGATTGTTGCTTGTACAAAAATTAATCACAAATAGCCCCACAGCCTAATGAAGATATATTTATCATATTGCTTTATCGCTTACGAAGATAAAGGCAGTCCCATGGCAGAGATTGTCATAGGGAAATGAAGTGTTAGAAACTTCATCATGGAAGATCCCAGTACGAGGTTAAGGTGACTAGTCCCCTTCCTCGCTGCCTTTGCCTTCCCTAGTTCGAGCGCACAACTTTGTACCCATTTACAGCTGGTAAAATGGAGGGTTCCACAGCCAGGTTTCAATTCCAAAACTATGTAATTGTACTACCGAAGAAAGAAACGTGATCGCTTGGTCACTCTTTATTTATGTATTACTTTTGTGTAGATGCTAAGAATAGCATCAGTATTTGAATTTGTATTGATATGATTTTGGAAGGATCAAGTTTATAGAAAAGGGATGTATAGGAGCGGAATAAACCAGATGATGTTTATTACTGATATGTTAATATTAATTCTATATCATTGAATTGATGTTACTTGCTATGACTGTATAACTTTGACACCTGATGACTGACTTGTCTGACTTATGTGCTAGTCAGTTACTTACTTACTTACTTAGTCGTTCCCCTTCTACCGTGAGGTGTAGAGGTTTGGAAGAGAGAGAGCGGGGAGGTTAATGTATATCGGTGACTTTTAATGACTGTCTTTTTCCGGTAGCGGGATGGTTCATTCTAGTCCTCGTCCTTCAAAGATTGTATAATATTTTGTCCTCCCAGCGGACTCTGGGTCGTCCTGGAGGTCTGGATCCCTGGCTCTTTGTTTCCCATGCTTGTCGTGGTAGCCGATCTTCTCCCATTCTGCAGACATGGCCAAACCATCTTAGTTGGGACTGTTCTATTTGGGTCTGCAGCGGGTGGGATTTTAGGCCTTGACATATCGTCTGGTTGCGGACCATGTCTCTTCAGTTACACTTAATTGAAATGTTAATATTAATGCTATATCACTGAAATGATGTCCTTACTTACTATGATTGTATAACGGTGACATCTGATGACTGACTGGTCTGACATCTGTGCTAGTCAGCTACAAGTCTAGCCAGATACTAGCCAAGGCTGATATGTTGCAGGTTCCATGAAATAACTCAAACCAGACTGTCCATTATCAGAAGCCTGTGTCGTTCATCCGAGGCAATCCCACAAAAGTGCAGGACCCCAAAGAGTGAACTTCAACTGGTCATTGGCATCCCTACTGTTGGGCCTACCAAGTCTGATATCAGCAAAGGACAGTTCAGTTTCAGCAGTATCAAGTTGAAAGATAAGTGTCCTGTTTGACACTGACCACCAATACATGTGAAACAGCCAATAGTTGAAAATAATAATTAACCATACAGAAACTCAGTCTGATGAGAGTTATCCTTAAATTCATAGGACTAATAACAGTGATTTCAGTAACTTTATTATTTAAGATCTTGAAGTCTAAACAGACAATAATAGTAATTGTGTGACTTAATTTTCTATATATTTATATATTTCAATGCTCTGTTCCAACTAGCAGTAATAGAATATTAGTGTAATTATTAAACTGTTTTAACTGTACCTGAGGATTTATTCACTTCTTCCATTTTGTGGGTTCAGTGAATGTACATTTTACTTATCCCCTGGAATATAAGTAATCATAAGATAGTCACAGGGAGGAGACATCTTAAATCCTGGTACTACTTCTTACCAACTGGGCCAGGGTTTTCACAGTCTAAGGTATTTTTTAGGAGTACCATTGAGTACAGATAAAGAAAGCTGTTTCATATATGGTGAAGTCAGTTTAATTGACTTTAATTTTAACTAAGTTAATTATATTGTAGTAAATTAGTTTGAGTAAGATCACTTGCCCTACTAGACTACAGATACATCATGGCTGACTTGGTCAAATTTAGGTCTGCTACACTGCAGGTGGGAAAAGAACTTGGCATGGATGGTGACGCTCTGATCCGGTATGTCACGACGGAATGTGAAAAGTACACCGAGAGAGAAGCAAAGCAATTAGAAGCAGAGAGAGAAACAAAAAAATTAGAAGCAGAGAGAGAAGCCAAGAAATTAGAAGCAGAGAGAGAAGCCAAGAAATTAGAATTAGAAGCAGAGAGAGAAGCCAAGAAATTAGAAGTGGAGAGAGAAGCCAAGAAATTAGAAGCTGAGAGAGAAGAAAGGAGGTTACAAGCAGAGAGAGACCATGAGCTGAAAATGAGACAGCTTGATCTTGAACTTCAGGCTGGGACTATCACCCATGGTAATAGCTCACCTCATTCTGCGAATAGCTCTTTTCAGAACACAGCAAATGGGGCCATGAACTTCCACCTAGATCCATTTGTTGAAAAGGAGGACGCAATCGAGTCGTACCTGGATAGGTATGAAAGGCTAGCCTCTACATATGGACTGGAAAAGGAGAAATGGAGTTTAAAGTTATCTCAGGGATTGAGAGGTATTGCATATGATGTGTTTCTGAAACTCCCCAAAGAAGATCAGGAAAATTATGAAATACTAAAGCAAGCCTTACTGATCCGGTATGAAAAGAACTCTGAGGCATATAGGAAGAAATTTAGAACTTCTAAACCTCTACCTGGAGAAACATATAACCAGTTCTCAGCTAGGCTAGAAACGTATTTGTTGAAATGGAGTAGTTTAGGTAAGTATCAGAAAACCTACGAGGATCTGAAAGAAATGGTTATGTTAGAGCAAGTGAAAGATTCCATGTCTCAAGAAATGAGGAAATTCCTTATGGAACAAGGAGCAGAGAGGCTGGAAGACATTGTGAAATGTGCAGAGAGATACCAAGCAGCTCAAGCTGAATTGGTAGGAACAAAAAGGAAGCAGGTAGAAGGATATAAGCCACCACCGCAGAATACCCAGTTTGACCAGATGGATCAACCATACAGAAACAAACAAAGATTTGATAATAAGGACAAAAACCCTCAGACTCAGGAAAATAAACCCTATAAACAGGGAGCTAAGTGGTGCAAATTTTGTAAGATGAGCAACCACAACACTGATGAATGTGGGAGGAAAAAACCCCTTCATCATGCTGCATGTCTACAGGTGAGGACTTCTGTTAGGAAGGAACTGACTGTGAGTCAGAATAGCCTCCATCACCCACCTCCCAGGAGATAGTGACTGTGAATGGCAAACAAGTCACAGGAATGTATGACACAGGTTTGTCCTATGACGCAGTCGTGTGTGCATCTCTGGTGTGCCGTGAACAAATCACCACAGAAACAGTAGATATTCAAGGGCCACTAAAAGGAACATCACCCCTTACTTTACCCATAGCAAAGATTCATGTCAGTTGTCGCTATGTGGAAGGGGAGATAAATGCAGCAGTGTTAGATGATCCCTTTTACCCCCTAATGTTGGGGCGTAAATATGTTTTCTTGGGAGACCCTGTAAAACCTATGGTTATGGCAGAAATCCAGACCAGGTCTGACTCCAGGAACATAGAGAGGGACACCAAATTAACATTTCATTCGACTGAAATGAAACGGGCTCAAGAAGCAGACAGCACGCTGAAGCCTTGTTTTGGCAAATTATCAAAAACACATAAAGCTCCAAGGAAAGGACATTTCTATATGGAACATGGACTCTTGTACAGGAAAGCTGGCAGAGGGACGAAAAGTCATGGTCAAATTGTTGTACCATCCACCTATAGGAATAAGGTTATAGGCTGGGGACACATATCAACTTTGAGTGAACACCTGGGTAATGGTGCCACAAAACAAAGAATAGCCACCCAGTTCTACTGGCCAGGTATTACGGAAGACATAAATCAGTATGTAAATTCCTGTCCAGAGTGCACCTATGTAGATTCAGAAAGTCGACGGAAAAGTCTTCATCAAAAATCTACAAGCAAACCAGCAATCATGGGTACTTCCGAGATTTGCACGGGAGGGGAAAGGAAACATCCCACACAGGTTCAATTGCAGTCTGAACCCCATGCGCTGGAAAAAAGGAACAAATCACGTAGCGAAAATCAAACACCTACGGATTTGCGAGGGAAAACCACATCCAACTACCAACGAAAAGAGGGCGGTAAACTTCATGGGAAACCTACCGACCCCGTTTCACCAGCAGTAAGAGCCTGGATGAAAAGCCGAACTGGAAGGAGAGAGATAGTAACGGATGAATATATTATTATAAAACAGAATGTGGGCGCAGATTTTCTAAGTCGCCATCCCACAGAGCTTGAGGAGGATAGAAGGAAGGAAAACTAACCTCGGAATGGTCGATTTGCAATTGTCTTGTACCCAATAGTTAAGCTAGATATCATCCAGCTTAAAATATGGGGGAGCTATGTCGCAAAATGGTTTCAAGTCATTGCAAACGGGTTCAGTTAGATTTATAAACCAGTCAACGATCGATTGACCGCTTTCAAAATGGCGGCGTATCAGCGAAATGTGTATCAGACAGAGGAAATCGCCAAGGATAAATAAAAGCAGAAGGGAATCCGTATGAAAAGGATTTTACATTTCAGTACAGGGAAGGATTGTGTATAACTGCATATAAGAAGGAACGGTAGGAAGTTCTCATTTACGGAGATATATGCGTATTTTGGCTGCCCACAGTTACGCTAAAAGCGTGTAACCCACTTCTGTTCTCAATATTAAAATCAACAAATAACAGTTTGGGAATTTACATGGATAGGAAGATAGAGTTTTATCAGCTGTATAAAACTAGATAAGATGGAACAATATGGGTATTATATATGCCGAGAATGATAAAGGCAAAATTTCAGTCGACGCACAGATCGGCCGAAATCACTGTTCGGGAAGAATTTTTCAGGCTTAGGTTTAAGCTGTGACGTCGGTACTCTCCGATACGTCCGCGCTATACGTATTTAAAGCGTATCGGTAAAACTGGAGGGATACACAACGAAAGAGGTTTGAGACAGACTGGAGGCAGAGTTTCGCCACTACCCATGAATTGTGAGCGGATCGCCAGAAACATTTTTAAGTCCAGTATCTGAAGTCTGAGGGTAAGCGAAATTATGATAACTACCGTGTATAATATTTGTTATTTCAGGTTCATATAGAATTCACATTTGACATTTGACATTCTTATGGCAGTACAGGAGGAAATGACACCAGATGAACTTGCTAATAACATCAGAGATGTATATATTACAAATGCACAGAGGTTAATTCCTAAAAGAAGTATAAAGAGACGAGAATACATCTCAGACGAAACACTGAAGTTGGTGGTAGAGAGAAGAAAAATGAAGTCCAAAAAAGATACAGAAAATCAGGAGTTGTACAAGGAATACACAAAGCAGATTAAAAAAACGAGTCAGACAAGACAAACAACAATACATAAACGACACCTGCAGGAAAATAGAGGAAATGCGCGAACAGGGATTGAGTAAGAATATGTTTTCTGAAGTAAGAACATTGAAAAACAGCAACTTTAAATCATCACCCCGAGCAATAAACGACAAGAAAGGCGACACTCTAACAGAACGTAAAGATATTCTGAACAGATGGAAGGAGTACTGTCAAGAAATGTATACGGAAATAAACAAAGCGGCAGATAACAACGTCATGAATGAAGCGGAACGTGAACCAGAACCTACCATAGAGGAAGTCCGGAATGCAATCAAACCCTTAAAAAGTGGAAAATCTCCTGGTTTTGATGAAATAACAGCTGAAATGATACAGGCAGGAGGAGAAGGCAGCGCTCGTATATACCATGCATTATGCTGCAAGATCTGGCAAAGCGGTATTTGGCCCAAGGAATGGAAACGATCAATTTACATACCCTTGCCAAAAAAGGGCAACCTGAAACTGTGCACAAACTACAGAACTATAGCTCTTATAAGCCATGCCAGCAAAATACTTTTACAAATCATAATGAAAAGGATGCAACAAAAGCTAGAAATAGAAATAAATGAAGTACAGGCGGGTTTTCGACCAGGTAGAGGCACTAGAGATCATATATTCAACATGAGGATCATCATAGAAAAGTGTAGAGAATTCAACGTTGACCTACATACTTGTTTCATTGATTACACCAAAGCTTTCGATTGTGTACAACATCAGCAGTTATGGGCTATTATGAAAAATATGGGATTTCCAAACCACCTTATACAACTCATCGCACTGCTGTACCAAGAACAACAGGCAGCCGTAAGAATAGAGGGGGAAACATCAGAATGGTTTGAAGTACAGAAAGGAGTAAGACAAGGCTGTACCCTTTCCCCTTACCTGTTTAACATTTATGCCGAGAATATCATGAGAAACGTAAGAGATGACCAAGAACACACAGAGTTTGACTCATTTAACATCGGCGGGTACCAGATCCCGGAAATCAGATATGCTGACGACACAGTCCTCCTATCGACCAACCCAAAAGGACTTGAACAATTACTTCTGTCCACCAAAAAACACAGCGATAGGCCCAGAATCTATACCTAAACACCAAGAAGACCAAAGTATTGACAACAGACAAAGTAAAGACCAAACCAGAAATTGAAATTGATAACGAAGAACTGGAAAGTGTCAATGAATTCGAATACTTAGGATCAATCATTAACAGCTCTGGCGACTGTGCAGTAGAAATTAAAAGAAGACTTGCAATTGCTTCACATAAGCTAATACAGATGAAAAACCTATGGCAAGGCACAAGCAAAGAAACAAAGTTACAACTGATCAGAGCATGTATATTCCCAGTAGCAACATACGGCTGCGAGACTTGGACACTCAATAAAACAGTTGCAAAAAAGATTACATCATTCGAAATGAAATGCTACAGAAGGATGTTGAGAATACCCTGGACAGAAAAAAAGACCAACAGAGAAGTACTGCACTCACTAAACGTACAGGAACATTGGCTCCTAAATACCATCGCAATAAGGAAGCTGAAATTTTTCGGTCATATAAAAAGACATAATAGTCTGGAAAAAACAGTGATGGAAGGCATGGTCCCTGGAAAAATGGGAAGGGGTCGACCTAGACGACGGTGGACCCAGGACATCACAGAGAGTCTGAACTTGTCTTTGGCTGATGCAGGTCGACTTGCCCAGAATCGTGATGCGTTCAGAGCAGCTGTAATGGAGACAACGTTCTGGAAAGAATACGTCACATGATGATGATAGAATTCACAAAATATGCCTGTATAATAGTCATTGATATAATGTATTGTAATTTTAATATGATCTAAACATGTGCATTGTGGATGATTGTTGCTTGTACAAAAATTAATCACAAATAGCCCCACAGCCTAATGAAGATATATTTATCATATTGCTTTATCGCTTACGAAGATAAAGGCAGTCCCATGGCAGAGATTGTCATAGGGAAATGAAGTGTTAGAAACTTCATCATGGAAGATCCCAGTACGAGGTTAAGGTGACTAGTCCCCTTCCTCGCTGCCTTTGCCTTCCCTAGTTCGAGCGCACAACTTTGTACCCATTTACAGCTGGTAAAATGGAGGGTTCCACAGCCAGGTTTCAATTCCAAAACTATGTAATTGTACTACCGAAGAAAGAAACGTGATCGCTTGGTCACTCTTTATTTATGTATTACTTTTGTGTAGATGCTAAGAATAGCATCAGTATTTGAATTTGTATTTGATATGATTTGGAAGGATCAAGTTATAGAAAGGGATGTATAGGAGCGGAATAAACCAGATGATGATAATTACTGATATGTTAATATTAATTCTATATCATTGAATTGATGTTACTTGCTATGACTGTATAACTTTGACACCTGATGACTGACTTGTCTGACTTATGTGCTAGTCAGTTACACTTAATTGAAATGTTAATATTAATGATATATCACTGAAATGATGTCCTTACTTACTATGATTGTATAACGGTGACATCTGATGACTGACTGGTCTGACATCTGTGCTAGTCAGCTACAAGTCTAGCCAGATACTAGCCAAGGCTGATATGTTGCAGGTTCCAT